>DWNR01001857.1:0-14156 GCA_018250455.1 Polygonus leo | reverse complement strand
ACCGATGGATTTATGATCGCAATTGCGGCTATAATTCACGTAATGCGTGAAGTAAGGCCAAAGGAATATTTATATCATTTCTGAAGAGGATTGCATTAATATTTTATACATAAAATCTATTGCATTTCAATTATAACTATCGAGGTAGCAAACGAGCATGTGCTCCTCCTGTAACATTGAGGCCATCCACGGACATGGCTGAAGAAAACTGTTGTTATTGTAAGTTAGGATTACCTGTCAATATTCTTTATTGTAAGTAAGAGTGGATCCTATTAATACGAATTAATAATAATATAATCAATGCAGTTAGTAATGCATCTGATATTGTTAAAGCTGGCATGGCAACTGCTAAGGACTGAGACGCTATAAGTGTGATCAGTGCCATAACCACAGGATCTACATACTTCTTCTTCTTAGGAGCTTCTCAGGGCAAAAGATATACAAGTTCACAAGAAATTATAACAATGCAGTATTCTGACGCCCCGCTGGGGATCTAGTGGCAGAGGTCGAAAATAATCTCATGGCTCCAAGATTATTTTCTAATTGGCAACTCCAAACCTTGGTATTTTTACATCGGTATGGTCTGGTCAAAGGTGCTCGCGATTTGATGATGGTGGCCAAAATCTTTTATATAACAACGTGGTTTTTAGATTATTTTAAGCTAAGTTTTAGATTTATGTCTAATCGATGCATAGCTCATAATCGAATATCTAATAAAGTATCTATTTAAAAAACTTATCAGCAGGCTTTCGTGTAAAATTGAATTATTTCAGAACGATGGTAATGAAATGTCTAATTACGTAACTGATATCTCTTTACGACACTAAAGTTCCATTTTAACACTCAATTACCTGAATGTACTATTTTTAAAAATATATTATACGTGAATAATAATAAAACTAGTATGTTATTTAATAGGTAATTTTGAAAGTTACAACATTAAATTTATTTCATGCCGAATTTCAAATATTGCTAGGCCGAAATATATCACTTAAACCTGTTTTAAAATCTCATTCAGAGAACGTGAAATTAAATATGATAGTTTTTTTACGTAAGGATCAAATTAGTTTACTAACAGTAGGTAAGTTTTACCACACATCTTGTGTAACTCGTAATAAATATAACGAAACATATTCAGAAATTTCTTAATGACCATAAAATAAATATTAACTTCCAAATCGTAAATTCTTAGTAATACAGTAATTGTGAAATATTTTTTCAGGGATGACGTTTATATGGCGATTCATTTAAATAACAATATTTTGAAACTACGCAGATAAAAATATTTATTTAATAATTGTTCCTTTTGTAGAAGTTTCTTGCATTTAAATTAAGTATTTGATAATATTTTACAGTACATTCCTATTAATCTTTAACATTAATGAAATAACAATGTTTAAAAACGGTTAAATGAAAATATAATTAAATAAAATTATATTACGTTTTAATTAAATACAGTATATGTGGAATAATTATAAATGCAAATAATAATTATTTATTAAGAAAATATGTGCATTATGCTATGTTTATATTATTAAATTTATATAATGTAAATATATATCGTATTGTTTTTATGATTATCACCACTTGTCATAGTCCGCGTTCGTGTCTCGTCACAGATTAAAAAGGGTTTTTAACGGTGCCCAAATGTTGGGTTAGGAAACTTCATACGCTTTTCAGGATACTGTAAAGATCTATCAGAATTGTAAAGCATGTGTTTTATATTATGACTGGTCTAATTTATGTAACCTCTGTAAACATGCCTATGAATGAATATAGGCAAAGCTTTGAAAATATTAAAGTAACCGTTTTAATTTTCCACATTTAAATGTAGAGACTGGGTGCCATATTTTGGCACTCCCTGAGGGCTCGTACTACAGTCCTACGTGCCCAATATTTCGAAACGATGGGCTTTGTTAGTAATAATGAAGATCTGCGTAGTTTCATCACAGTGCGTTTGTTGAATAATAACGTCCGGTTGAATGAACCATTGCATCGTGTCCTTGTTTTCTGTGATTTTCCATGGTGGAGTTCTGGCACGTGCGCCTGCGCAGCCTTAACAACAGCTTATTATATTCCTTTTGAACGTTGTCACATATATCTCGCTTTTGAGAAAACTCGTAAAGGGCAAGGAAAAATATAAAGTTAAAGATTTGAAGCGTGAAATTGTACTTATAAAATGTAAGGATTTTAAACGTTCACTATTTTTGATAAAAAAAAGTAAAATCACACGATTAATGTAATATGTGAGGGAACAATACTTGTACTGATGTGTTTAATATTATCTATGAATATATTATATTATTTATGGATATTATATTAGTTATTATAATATACATCGTAAGTTAGTAGTAATTAGCCGACTGCAGTCACGTGACTCGTGACGGACTTGCTTTCGTGCTACTTTATTTAACTAATTACCACTTAAGTTAACAACGCCATTAAACTACTCAACGGACGTTGCACAGGTACTTTTATATCTTAATATTGTAATGCTTTACATTTTATCGCCCATTAACTGTGTTCTGATCTCCATTTGTCTATTTTGAAGTTTTAACGACGAGTTGTACATAAATAATAAACTATGTATGTTTTTATTATACAGTATAAACTATACAATAATATGTTCATAAACTGAAGGTTCTGTGTCCACTACTTCGAGAGTCTGAGAAACAGAGGGTGCTGAGTATATAATACGGTACAGGTAATTAATAAATTCATAAATATATATTTCTGCTCGGGGTTGTTTATGTTCTTGCGAGATACCTCGTTATAATGTTATCCACATTATGCTAAGAAGATTTACTCTTATCGTAATCGAATATGAGAATGCCTCATAATATACTGAAAGTCCTACTTTAATGCCTACTTTGAACACATAGTTCTGCTCTAAAAATATAGTCATTAGTAATTTAAGAACTTACCAATTCCATTAAGATTCAACAGAAAAAAGAGATTCAAAGAAAAAAAAATCAACACAATTTGGATTACACTTCATTATTCATAATATGATTATCATAATCGTAAAATAATATTATTTGAAGCCTAAAACTAACCTAACCAAAAAATATGCGAATAATTTCTTTAATCTATGGTCCGTATCTGTATCTTATCACCGCTTGATATAACAAAAGAAAAAATAACAACATCGATAATGTTAACGGTATAATCGTTATATTTTTATATCAAATATAAAATAATTATTCCTATTTTTGTTTTGGAAACAATTTATGTAATGAGATTATCTATCCAAGGTATAATGGAATAAAGTAGAAAGAGAATGCATTGGACGCGCTTAAAAATGTCGATAATGTCGTGCTATGTGATAACAAGGTCAATTCGTTCACAATGCGTGTTGTATGGATCGGCCATACTTCATGCACTGTAACAAAAAGAATCGTCTATTTCAATCTACTTATAATAATAATTCGACACAGCCTCGGGGCTCGTTCGCGTTGCTATGCTCTTAGTAGAGCAGTGGAGCACTATTCTGTTATGTTTTTAATACGGTTACTTTTTTGCTGACACCGCTTTCATTCCTAGCCCTTCGTTATCTGCCATCAAATTCCCGACGGTTTTTGTTCGGTTTCATTAAGTAAATTATATATTTTGCCTCGGCAGACCTGAATAAATCGAATGCCACATTTTTTTACACTAAATTATAGAGTTGGCTGTTTGCTTCTTAGAAAAAATTTATAAATATGTCGTCAGTATAGTTATTAAAATTTTCGTCGTACTTTATCACAATTTGAGATATAAATACTATACGATATTTACGTTTTATAGATAGCTTAAGCTAATATAAGTGTTTATTTTATCACTGAGGATAGGTGATTTAACAAGTACCTACTTAAACATATATTAATTATTAGTAGATAATGAAATTAAATATTTGAGTCACTACAGCTTTAGTAATGCAGGCAATAAAAGCGTTGATGGTATAGTTAATGGGAACACCCAACGTCTACGAGTGTTCACAGCGTTCCTAACAACAATGGCTGCTTGTCTATAGCTTGACCTAATCTCATCGCTCATTCAACATCCGTTTAAGAAACTGACCACACATACTGAATATGAAATGCAGGCTGTTTAATGTGTCACTTTTTGTCAGAAGTAAGCATTTTCGAGTTCGGTCATCGACCCTAGAATTGCGTAGGCTAGCTACTTTCTCTCGGTGTTGAGGCGAGGCGGTCGCAGTAAAGTGCGATGAGAAGGGGGTCCTGCCAAAATACGTATGTGAAAGGCTGCGTAGCTGTTCCTTTGATATACAATGTTGCCTGATCGTACTAGCAATACTATACGCATCGAGCCGCTTAGCAACAAGCACGCATCGCGATTTAATCTGTGCGTTAGCTGACGGCGCGGTGATGGGACTTGGCTGAATTCAACTGTGGGTCATCTTCGCTGAACGGGCCTTAGAGGTCGGTGAACTCGGTTCAAAGTAGTGGTAATCGCGAATCAACTGGTACTTTTGGTACCCAAACGCGGGTGCTGTCGCTCACGTGCGTTATTAAAACGTTGTATAAGCGTTGTGACGCTTTCTACGCCTTGTAACCAGAATAAGCAAAGAAGTGAACGGAGAAATTGTCAACGCATAACGGTTCGCTCTGTAAAAAAGGAAACAATAAAACGAGAAATGCTGGATGCTGAGAAATAACCACCTACTTTTTCTCTTTAATTCTACAGATCAATTGCAGGATGCGTAAGACATCGAAATTATTTTATTATTTATTACGTTATAAAGTAGCAGTATTATTTGAATATAGGTCGTCGTTTGAATGGACTAAAATATGCGCTATTGATGAGAGGTGGACGATAAAACTTGTTTCTTCAAATGTATTTATTACAAAAAATAAATACTGAGATCAATTGGTGCAATAAAATGTTATATATAAACATATTTATAGCTGCAGCTATCGCTTAATACGAATTACAAACAAAATAGTTAGTTATCGTTTATTTTCTTCATAACTTCAAAGATGCAAGTAAAGCTAATTAAATGAAGATTATTATAAGGTGCGAAAATAATATGTATTAAGAAATCATGAAACAGAAATTATTATGAAATTTAAATTATTGTTCAATTAAGTTACAAAGTAAACTCTGTAATCATGATTGTTAATTAATATATATAATTGTTCATATTTATGATGGCGTGTTTATGTCAACTGAATTCAAGTGGTATATATATATAAACCCGGACCATATCTGGAATTTTACAAACTAAATTAAAATTGAAATAGTAGAGCCATATATAGCTACTTTTCTATATTTACTATATTTACTACTATACTACTATATTTACCCATCTTAGGCATAATTTTATCATTTTAAAATTATTGACACTAATATGTATGATAGGTTTATAAATAAGAGTTAGTTAAATAGGTTTCCAAAAATTAAAAGTGAATATTGGCGGCTACGAAACATGTCAATGCTAGGTACAAGAAGCAAATACATAAGTGTGTTCCTTAATTTTTTTTTTCGTTTTTGTAAATGTTAGATGAGGGAACTCTCATTAGAGGGACTTGAATTATAGAAATATCGTTTTTTTTTTCATTTGAAGTTGCAGTTTTGGGAAAATGCAAAAAAAATGGATTTTATCTACTATGAAAATAAATTTAATCAAAAGCATAGGCTTGGCAAGTAAACTAGAATGTAGATACTAATTAAAATTTTAAAATATTCATGCCAAAAACAGAAACTCAGTGGAACCGGTTGTAGTCAGTGAGCGCTCTATTGGATTGTGACAGAAACCTGAGCCGCCTCAAACATTTTCATCGCAGGTGTAATGAATGGCTTAAGAATGCTTTGTATACTATATGTGATGTGTACACATACATATATATTTGGATCACGTTGCGTTCGTGCTTTGTGCGTTGCGTTGCGCCCTATGGGTTACGAAAAGCACACGCCGGCGCCAAAGGAATATCAATCGGGTTGAATTGGGCGGCTTACAAAGGTCGAAGGCAAAATTGTTTATAAAAATTGCGAAATGTGTACATAAAAAGAGTTGGCACATTGGACGTGCTTAAGTAGCCGCGTTCTCTCTTTTGAAGGTTACGCCGCAAAGCTGTGCGTGTGTGTACCGTTAAAACAAAACTGTCATAATTTGGAAGACCTAGTTTAACAATATATAACTGTATACAGAGGAAGTGAGTTCGTTCGTTGCTGGGTTAAATGCCAGTGCGGCACATAAATCAGTTCGTGAGATTTATTTGTACTCTACGCTGAAAACAGTTATTAAATTAAAATAAGTCTTAATTTGATGCGAAGTTTTTAATTAAATTTCGTTACGGTCGAGATCGAGTGCGATAAGAGTTAATGTTTATTAGAGCTTATTATTTAATACGAATGATAATTTACAGTAACGTGTCCATAATGAGCAGTAAAAGTATGTTTGTAGTGGCTACGCGACGTAGTCGAGCGGTCTACGGCGCGAGGGCGCGCGGCCGGCGTAGTACGCGCGTGGCGGGTGGCGTGCGGTTGCCCGGGGTCGGGTGTCGTATTTCTAGACCATTGAACCTCTGCAACCTTGTGCGTTGAGCCCGACCGCTCTCCGTGCGCTGACGCAACCGCTCCAGCCCCTTCTCTACTCCGGCCGATCGCATAATTACTCCTTCAGGGCACATCTATTCTTTAAGCTACAATGAACGATTTTGATACTACCTCTAATCGAGTCATGAAAGGTTACTCTTAATGGAAGGCTATTGCGTTTGCGCAATGAGAGAACATCACGCAAAAGAAAACGTATCTACGCTGCGTGTTTCTGGTCCTAGCTCAGTAAATTTTAATATAAAACTACGCGTTACAAATTAAATGTACGCATATTCAACAAAGTCATAATAAACAATGTTATTCTTAAGCAGTATGTACGTTGTTTTCAAAGCAATAAATAATACCTGAATAATGTAGAAACTAAACAGTACAGCTTATTGTCGGGGCCCAACAAAGTAGCGAGTCGGCGAAGAAGTGTCGAACCGCTAACGAGCCGCGGCCGTCTGCAAATAGACCGCGAGAAGTGCGAAACGGTCGCGGGGCTACAATTGGCGCCTGCCCCGAGAGCGTTGCGAGGTGACGCTTACGTAAGCCGCTGACATAACCGAGTCGACGACCGCTCTTGCGCAACCACCTCCGAACCTGCAACCCCACGCACCGCACCTCCTCATCACCTACCGATTTTCCCCACCAGCCGTGAAAATTACTCAATTGTATCCAAAATGCACGAAAAGGACACCGGTTAAAAGCCCGAGTTACGAAATAGGCAATCATTAGAGCAACAACCTCCGCCTAGGTAGGTGACGGACGTAGCTCGAACGTTTAGCGTGCATTCATCTCGATTAACATTTAATATGTAAACGAATGTACGAATGTCCATGTCAATCGATTCTGTAACTCATCATGCTGCATATGTATGAGTGTAACATTGTAAAATATCGCTGGGAATCACCGCTGTAGGCTCGGGGCATAGATGCGGTGCTCTTGCAGTTATTAACGTGAGCGCTTCGTAGTTGAATAGGTAGTAAAATTGCAATACTTACGTATTTGTAAATTCTAGGCAGGCTCCAGGAACACCGATGGCGCATCGGTCGCTGATGGATTGGCGAGTATGCAAGTGGCGTATATGGTACAGTTATCCTTAGTGAACGAAAGTGAAAACTAAATGTGGGCTTGGTCATCGACCCCGGCGGGTCGTCGACCGCGCCGAACTGCAAAGGCCGTTTGTGAGTACGGAGGCCGCGCGACATTTAGCTGCGTAGTGCTGACGAGCGGTGGCACCGACGCCGCACCTGCCGCGCCGGTATTGCACACAGCTGATCCGAAATTACTTATCATTTTTTTTCATACGAGGTCTGAAAGTGACCACGTGAAATTATCACTCATCGTCTAATTGAGATGTCCCGTTGCGGTCAAATGCTTCTTGAATGAAATCTCGTGTAAAACTGAAAAGCACAGTACAGCTCAATTGATGGTCTATCGGGGATATACTTAGATCGATACAATTAAAAATAAATACCATTTAAATAAAATTAATATATCTATTTTTATTTAATTTTATCTTGAAGGAATAATATATATTTAAATATTCTAAGTTTAATAAAAAATAGTAAAAAATTCTTTTCATATCGTATAGATAGTTAAGATTACACTTGAAGAATATTTAAGATACAAATTAGTTTTCAGAACGATTCATTAAAGAATACATTGATTATTAAAGATGATTTAGACCTGACTACGAAACAATAAAGGGCTAATTTATACTCATGTACATTTTTAGGGCACAGAATAAAAAAGTTTGAAAATGGGTTTTACTGCTGGTTATAAATTTGGCACTTTACATAATGAGGTATTATATAACTTACGTAACAACTAGCTTTTGCCCGTCAGCGGAAAAACCACGCTAAAAAGAGTAATTCGTTTGCGAAGACCTACCTCAAGAACCTCTTAATTCAGAAAGCAATAAGTGACCGACTGCTGTAATAACTCATGATTTTTTATTTTTAGCCTTTTCAAGGTAATTTAATGTACATTATTGATTACAAATAACATTTGTTATACCATTTGTTGATATACATTTTAGTTTATGAAATGTTACTACATGTTTATGACCAAAATATTGGTATTATTAAACTGAAAATACCTACGTTATACACGAAAACACGCACTTTACTTAACCTTAATAAAACATGTTACATAAAGGGCATCTGTAACTGAAACGTTAATATTGTTAGTTAACTTTACGGCTTACAATATACCTAAATCTTAAGGTTTTATAAAATCGCAACGTCTACTTTGTAAAAGTAATCAATGAATAATTTAAAATCTTTAGGACGGTAACAATGGTAGCAAACACTATAACATTTATATGATTAATAATTGTTATTGAAATAAAATAAATAATGAGTTCGATTTCAACTACATGAATTCGTGACAGATAGTCTCGAATCGATTTCAGGTAAGGTATTCGTTCGGATACGATGTTGAAATTCGGAAGCCCTATAGTGACAGCCAATATTTATGCACTAGGTACTCCAACGTTTACGAGACTTACAAACTTCGAAAACATGTGGGCAAGTTATATTATCAGTAGCAACATCAGAAAAAGTACATTTTAAGAGTAGGCTACTTCATCTTAATTGTTTAAACCTATATGATGCCTTCTTTTTGTAATAAAAATGCATATATTATAGAATGTAAATTACAACTATATTTTAACCCAAAAGAAAGTAGTTCGGCAGGAAATTTATATCATATAACTTTTAAGAGGCAAATTTTGCGTATTTAATTTATAGTTCGCATCATGAAGAAAAGGTTTGGTTACGTAATTATTTAAATAATACTAATACGAGCGATTTTTGCAATTCCTTTAGTTTATTTATTTTGAAATGAAGAATTTGTTAATTTTAAGTTACGTTTCATGGTATTTCTTATATTTTAGCACAACGTTAGAACATTCAATTAGCAACAAGACCGGTTGTTGCTAAAAACTGCCGGTCTTTGTTTAATAAGCTAGATTGACCTCAAATTCTGAGGAAACTGTGCACGCATATACATGCGTATAGACATGTCACAGTCATAGAGGTTTTTATTTTATTTAAAATTTAACATTACAATAGGTGTTTAAGTAGTGGTTTTTTGTTAAATATGTGCACAAGTGTCATTAATGCTAGAAACTTATATTTGAAAGATAAGTATAGCTAAATATAAAATTATGCGAAATAATAAACTACGAAAGATATTTATGTGAGGTTGAGTTACCCAAAAATACCGTATGGTAATACTAGTTTTTGTTGCCTTCTATCAATAAACTAAGCATAACTAAAGAAGAACTGCTGGTTCCAAGTGATCACATTTCCTGGTTCTACTATCATTTGAATTTCGTAGGCATGGTTAATAGAACAATTGGTTTGGGTAGCGTCAACGCATCTAGGCCGCGCTTCGACCGAACGGGTCTCAGCTTTTTGTTCGTGATGATGCGAAACAGAAGAGAGAAATTTGGCGAGATAAAGCAGCACTCGCTAAGGAGGACACGGTCACGAGGAGTCATCGGCTCCGAACTCGCTGAATGTGGAGCAAGTGAAGTTTTTCTCCTCGGGCCACGGTGCAACCTGCCCACCATGTGCTACAACCGCCTCGGGCCATAACACAAGCTGGTTTTCGTTTAAAAATACAAGCGCCCGACAAAGTCACTGCGAACTCTTAAACTGTTCTGTAAGTAGTTTATACAAACGTGAGTACGACTCGTGAGTGCTATTCGCAATCTGATTCATTAAGGAGTACTCGTAAGTACCGACCATTAACATAATTATGGCCTCGATGTCAGATAACGTAAGCCCGTAACGAGCTACTTTCTTCTGGTAACGTGATTTAAGTGACAAAGCCATTGTTCGGTCAAGAAATGGCCAAAATTGCCGATTATATTTTCGAAAGCACACCGAGTCCTTATGTAAGAGTTCAACGTGACACTTTGCGTGGAGGCGGGCGCGCGCCCGTTCAGCGCGCCACTTTCCTTACGGCCAAATATTTGGTTAGTTCTGCGTGTTTTATTACACATCCCTACGTATGCTGTTCAATGAAGTACTGCTTACGTTCTTTTACTTATATTTTTTTATTTTGAAATGAAATAAATGGCTGAACTTCAATGTGAAATGATAAGGCTTCTAAGTATTATACATATTTGGATAGTTAAAATATTGTACTACTTAGCTATGAAATTAAATTATACGAATCTCAGTATAAATCAGTGACTAATACGTAAGTGAAGCAAATGTGTTTATTAATTTATTTATTTTACCAATGACCCAAGAGCTTGGCACCTCGGTCAAAGAATTCTTTTGGCCATTGCCAGCATTTTGGGGGCTCATCCCAAAGATTGTAACTTGGATGAAGCTTATTATTTATTATTTTATTGTCTTAAATTTGTGTCTTTTGTGTTTTGTGCTATAACAAAAAATACAAAAAAAACGAAAAAAAAAAATACTAAACTATTTTACTAAATCAAAAATTTGAATAGTACGCTGTTTATTTGATTATTCATCAAACTCAATTGATCAATTAACTAAGCAACACTAAAATTCGTTTGTAGACAAGGAACTCTACATGTAAGAGAAATACATGCATTTGGCTGATATTTATTTTAAAACACAATACTCGCTTTGATGCGTTCCTATTTACCTACTTAAAAAATGTGAAGTCCCTTAAATCTCTTACCTCTCGTATGGGGCGTTCCATCAACAATTTAATGCAAATTGCATTTCAATTCAATTTATCTGTATAAATCAATACTTCCTCGGAAAGTATAACGTAAAAACGTTAGTGCATTGTTTAGTTTAATCTATAATACCATTACCGAGTTACAAATATACATGCTATAATTTAGTTCTTACAAAACCATAAACGTTGGCTTAAATATTTATTATGCTATATTTTCCGACTCATAGTAAGATACGTGTGTCACTACTCAGAAGGATTAAGGTAATACTTAATATTTTTGAGTGCTTCTTCTGTTTTTATTGTATGATCTGAAACAAGAGTAGAGAGTAAAGATTATCTATCTATCATCTAATTCTTCTATCAATCTAGGTAAGATTCATATATAAAAATCTCTTGTCACCATGTTTGTCCGGGCTGATTTCCAATTCCGGAATGATTTAAATGAAATCTCGCACAAATATGTAAAGTTGTCTAACTTAAAATTTATACATATAATAAAACAGTAAAATTCGTGTGTCTGTACATTGAATATATTTACAAAAACTAATTGGGGGCGATGTTAAAATAGTATTAGAACACTTTTCAATGTTTTTTTATTTTTTTTTGTCTGTCTGTCTGTTTCTCTGTTTGTCCAGGCTAATCTCCGAAACTACTGGACGGATTCGAATGAAACTTTTTTGATGTATAGATACTAAGCCTGGTCAACATTTAGAACATATTTGCTGCTGGAAAATCGCTCGTACCTATGGGAAATTCAGTAATATTTTATATGGCATAACAACGTTTGTCAGCTAGTATAGACTATATTTTATTTAGATTAATGTTGTCATTTTTAATTACAAATTGAATGTTACTGGCAGGATAACGTCTCCCAGGCCGGCTAGTATATAATAAAATCATTTTACATTGTATCTCGTATTAACGCTTCCAGTACCTATGTTCTTGTGAAACGTTACCTTTATTAAATGCAAATATTTGGATCCGTGTGCATACTCTGGTTTAAGCGGTCTCGAGGAAATTATGTGGTAAGTCTACGTAAGAGCTGTACGTCCGAAATCTTTGAAGATAATATATAGTTACTAATACGTTGCGCAAGTAACAATAAAATGTCCAAAATTTGACTTAAATCGACGCTTTATAAGGACAACGAAAACCTAAGACTAAGGTGAGTAAATTAGTGGCCATAAAATCCTAATGTTATTTTCACCAACTCACAATATTTTTATAATTTTGGTTGTAAGTAAACGTTATATGTTATGGGCTACGAAAATAGGGACGATGAGATTGTTAAAATTGTGGTTTAAAGGTACCTATCATGTACCTACTACCATACACCTACTTTAATATAACAGTTGTCATTGATGCACAGGTACCCTACTCGCCTTTATTTCTCAAGTCCGCACAGTATTGAGCGATAACATTTGTGAAATATTGCACACAAAATATCTATTGCATTTATGTGATTCTGAATGAATTCTGTTTGGCAAGTTTGGTAAAACATTCTTCTTTGCATTCCACCCTAGTCCTAAGAAATAGCAACATTTGCGGTGGATTTCACGCAAGAATTTCCTGTAAGGATTACAGATATGTACCTATCCATGGGCAGCAACATCTAACTTCAGATGGGGTGCAAGCCCGCTTGTTTTTCTAATTGCGTAAAAATCCTATAGTTGTATATAGAATTAAATATCTCATCACAAATATCTATCATCTCGATGTAGACTTTATCATTTCTTTTCTAGATTTGTAAAGGCTTTTTCCAGTCCGAATTCGGCCCTTGTCAAAATCTAAATAATTTGACAACGAGCTACAATTTAATTATTATTTGTATACCTTTACAAAAATATGCAAATTTGGTATATTTAGGTCGATACTCTTATTTACAATTCAATAAAGCCCAAGTTCAATTATTTATATTTCATTGTATTCATTATTCCACTAAAAAAGACTTGCGTCAATCAGAGTTTATTTAAACTTTCTATAGCCTTTATTCTCGATATACCAAATATCGGTTACAACTATTAAAATCTATTTGAAAAGCATAACGAACTCTGTGCCTATCGATATTGATTGTATACATTGTATCAATCAGTCATTGTGCTGAGTGAAACATGAGTGTGTACTACATACCTACCTCCTATTCAGCGTTCTGATGAATGTCAAAGGATGTTTGTATTTACGTCGATGGCAGCAGTGTGTCGAGTGTCATTCGAAGAAGAATCTCGTATTGACAAGCGCACCATTGGCGAGGTCGACGACCTACAGCTACGCTTTACATTTAGCGAACAATGATTTGGAGTGGCGAGGTGAATGGCCGCAGTCGGAGGGGCTGAGCGTGGGCAGTTATTGACCCATATTGGAGGTGAAATGTAGATCAGTGGGCGAGAGCGGCGAAATTCGCCGCGGAGTCGAGAGTCTGCGCACGGAACAGCCAGCGTCGTGGCTGCGCCGGCGCCGGCCGGAGACGCACCGCGTCCGCACGCCGCTGCATAAACGCACTAGATTTAATCTTGAAATGTAAACCTTGTTAGAAAAGCTACATCCTTTTATATGTTCTGTCCATATTAAGCCAGTAAGTATGACATCTAATTAAAGAAACTCAACATACAGCGGTTCATTTTATAATTGCGATGTAGCTGGAAAGATACGGAATAAAATGCAATAACCATTATTTGAACAAGCAAAGTCGTTTAAAAAATTAAAGGAAATCAGTTTCTAAAATATTTACAATATTTCTTAATTTGTTTTTATGGCTAAGAAGGCTTTACCAATTTCGGCACGTGTGGAAATGGAGCTCTGTAATAAAGCTACATTTAATGTCCCAGGAAACAGTTAAATGATCCTTTGTCCCGTTCCAGACACATAAAAACTTTCGAAATTCCGAGACGTATTTTATGTTTTTCGAATACCTCTACCAAAAGAACTGATTTTTAAGTTTTGAC
>DWNR01001856.1:0-14158 GCA_018250455.1 Polygonus leo | reverse complement strand
TTCAAGTTTCTAGGTACAGTAGTTTCGGCTGTGCGTTGATATGTCAGCCAGTTAATCAGTTTTGCCTTTTATATATAGATAATAAGTAGGTAGGTACTAACAAACTGAGGTTTTATTTATTATCTTCAAAGGTGACCCTAGTTGCAAAAGACCTCGTTATTTTATTCTTAGTCACCTTATCATAGTGAGATAGAACTTTGATGCCACAAATATTTTAATAAGTATTTTTTTAAATCCTTCGAATTTACTGACATCTGCTGCGTCCGGAAAGACTTCGAAATTCTTTTTCGTTTCAAAGGACCTCCTAGCCTCATTTATACCAGTTTAAGATCTGATGATAGAATCTCAGGGAAATCCTCAAAATTTACAGCCATGAAATAGTTTCGTCTTAAGAGTAGGATTTTATAAATGTATATTCCCAACTGTATACAATGGGTAAAGAGTAGGGGAAAACTAAGCATAACTGACCACGTTCAATAACTTGTCAGATCTTCAATGCAACAATCAATTATAGGATATCAGTACGATAAATGACTCCTATTTTTGTTACTTATTATTTGCTCTGTTCTTACTTTACTTCACTAATTCTTAAATATTAGTTCCTATTTTTTTGCATAGTTGAATAGATAGGTAAGTAATTATTTAAACACGCATTACGCAGAGTATTACCAAATAAAACATTTAATTTAATTTATAATACTTCTTATAAAATTTAACTTTTCCTGTATTCAGCCACATATTTTACTAATAGAATAGAACGTTGAAATAATCTTATAACTCACAATTCAAACTACACAAAGCCGCTGAAGTGGCCAGTTATACTCAGTTCACCCTACATATCGCTAACAATCCGATATCTTTACCGTATTATTGATCGATACGTTATCAGATACCGTAATTCCCGTGTAAACACACTCAGCCGGATAAACACGGCTAAAAGCATTACATTCATCATATCGCTACCACCATATGGTGCGATTTTATTTGAGCTTACGATTTTAATAGATAGCATTTCGGCATTTTATATCTATCATCAACCTGTTTTATAATAAAGTTACGCACAGTATTGTTTACTTAGATAATGTTTACTTGTTTTTTTTTTGTTGAAGTGACCCCGCTAGCTCGCCGTCCGCTTAATGGTAGGTATTACTGGGCATTTGTTGTCAACCCCAAGTACGATTTAATCGTACCTAAGGTTGACCACGGATGCGTTGCTACTCTTACGACTTAACCCAACCCAACCAGTCTCTCCAAGAATTGTCATATAAAGGATTAGCTGACCCGCGCAATTTCCTTCCCGTCATAAAAAGGGGGTTGGTGGGTCAAATTTTCCCCGTTTTTGCAACATCTTTCGTTGATTCTCCTATAGGTTCCTCAATAAATAGACTATTCTACATTTTTTTTTTCAATTCGAACTAGTAGTTCCTAAGATTAGCGCGTTTAAACAAACAAACAAACAAACTCTTCAGCTTTATATTATTAGTATAGATATTGACGATTAGATATAGTTCACCGTTTGAATATATGTTTTCAATATTATTATTCCACAATGATTTGTTGTCCTGTGGTGGATGTACCTCGATTTTTGTAAATCCTTAAAGTATCTCAAATATTGTATATTTACCATTGATTTTGAGGATAGATTTCTCTGGTTGAACTCATAGCAAAGGAACATCATTAATAAAATTCATATTTATACTTTGAGGAATCCGCCACAATGTCGAGATTCCTTAAAGCAGAACTTATTTTTTAAGTCAGTTAAAGACTTAAATGATTCGTAGCTAGCAGCGAAGCTTAAGCAAATAAAATATACTGTAGTCCGTAAAAATGTAAATGAAACCGGGAGCAAAGCTAATACAAATAAAATGAACTGCATGTGGGCATCTGGTGCGCGATATGGCTGCTCTTGAGCTGTGTCCGAGCACAAGCAGCCGTTGTGCGTCTGATACACACACTTGTCTCTGTCCCCACTTGACGACTTGTTACTTTGATATACCGTTCAATTTATTGCATCAATGTTATTTTATAATTTAGTATTCAGATGTAAATTATACGTAATCAGGAGTAAAGCTAGGTAAAAGAACTGTAGTTTATAAAAATGTAAATGAAGTCGGGAGGAAAGCTACTAAAAAATTTATACAAATATAGAACTGACTTCAGAATGAAGTACAATGCGAAAAATAATTTATAGTTTTGATGTCCGTGCCATCTTCTCCTTCATTTTATATACCAATTTCCTGGCACACTTGGCGACGACATGAAAAATATAAATTATTTTCGCTTTTAGTTCATTTTGATGTCGGTTCTATTATCATTTATTTTCAATTAATTTGTTTATTTTTAATGGTAGATCACACATTATAACACAACAGACGAATTGAGAACCATCACCTTTTTTGAAGTCAGTTAATAAAATGAACTGCATGTGGGCATCTGGCGCGCGATATGGCTGCACTTGAGCTGTGTCCGAGCACAAGCAGCCGTTGTGCGTCCTGATACACACACTTGTCTCTGTCCCCACTTGACGACTTGTTATGATATACCACCGTTCAATGTCATTGCGTTAATGCTATTTTATAATTTTGTATTCAAATGTAAATTATACGAAGCCGGGAGTAGAGTTCGCACAAATAAATCGTGGTAGAACTCATGTATTTCGACCGGAAGGTACCACCACCACACTCGTAATCCTCTGTGAAGCGTTGTGTTGTCCTAATCTGTTTGAAGAAACTAGGAACCGAATAGTATGCGACTAGCATTTGCTTTTATTATTTTACTACGATCAGCAAGCCAGTTGGCCGAACTCGTTAAGTTCGACCTGGGAGGTACCACCGCCACCCTCATAATCCTCCGTGAAACAATTTATCGTGTTTCGGTTTGGAGAGGCGTGGTTGCCGGCTATACTTAAACGCAAGGCGAACATCTTTATCCTCAAGGGTAGCAACGCATCTGTGTTCAACCTCAAGTACTATTTAATCGTACTCGGGGATAATCACTTATGTCCATGGGCGGCAGTGACCACTTACCATCAGGCGGACTGCATGCTTGTTTGCTACCTTAAGGCGAATAAAAAAAACTTCTACTTCGGTCAAACTGCCTTATTTAGGATTCAACATACTTCTGATGTAACTTATACATAGTAACATAAATAAGATAACAAAGGCATCCGAACTGGTGACTATGGGAGTGAACTCTCGGCTGATCCCTAATGCTTCGCTTCGATAAACGCGGGCGTTATGCGATTAACGCATTCTTTACGCGGCGTCATTTTGAAGGCATTTTCGAAGAATCTGTCCTTTTGATAATATTATGTACCTTTTTGGAATATTGGTCTTACAAAATGATTCTCTTCTTTATTACATGGGACAGTTTTTAAAGTGTCAAGGTTTGCTACGAGCCTGAAATTACACCCGATGGGAAGTAATCACTGCTGGTCATAGACATCTACCCAAAGACCCCAGAGCACGATGAATCATAGGTTTACTTCAGTTGCATTGCTACCCGTAAGGAAATAGGTTTGCCTCGCGTGTAAGTAGGTCTATCTATTGGCGGTAACCACGTCACTCCAAAACCAAAAAAAAACATGTAAAACTATTCATCAAACATTCCAAGTTAGGTATATGTTTCTTATACCGTATTTTCTGTTAGACCAATATGAATAAGTCTCCATATTTTTTTTAAGTTTACGATAATGAATCATATGACAATACGATCGCTAAATAGAAATGTTAATCAAATGTTTTCCAATCATCTGGAGAATATGCTAAATCAATCATAAATACATACATTCTATTGGAACTTTTTGAGAGGAACAATTCCGTCATATACGATTTGCGTAATTTTAACAGTTTAAGCAGCGCACACAACTCCTAATTTTTTCCGGTTTTTGCAACATTCTCACATTAATCTTTAATTCTCCGCTCCTATTGGACGAAGCGTGATGTGATGTAGCCTTCTTGAAACATGGACTTCTTGAAACATAATCATTCAATAAGCAATTGCAGCAAGCTTGCGAGCCTTCTTACTCACAAGGCGATTATCATAGCCCTCAGGGATAGCAACATAACTGTGGTCCACCACACGATCTTTCGTACGCAGGGATAATTACTAATAGTCTATGGGCGGCAGTAGCCACTTACCATGGAGGACTGCATGCTCGTTTGCTACCTTTATACGATAAAAAAGTTTTTTCAATTCTACAGAACAGAACGAATGCAGTTCCTTAGCGCATTCAACCAAACAAACTCTTCAGTGTTTAATATTCTTATAGCTCACTGGCATAAAATATACCTGATATATACTAACTGACCCCGCAAACGTTGTTTTGCCATAAAAAAAATATAAGAAATGGGTGTTTATAGTAGAAGGGCGAAAATTTACGATTGTAGGTATGTATTTCTTAATGCCACATTATAAAAAAATAAAAAATTGTCCAAAAAATGTTAGGGGTTAGGTTAAATGTTAGGTTAGACAACCCTTATTATTTAGGGGTATGAAAAATAGATAGTAGCCGATTCTCACACCTACTAAATATGCATATAAAATTTCATTAAAAATCAGTCAAGCCGTTTCGGAGGTGTATGGTAACTAACATTGTGACACGAGAATTTTATATATATAGAGATATACCTAAATAACTCACAACATTAAAACCAAAGGTGTACGTCTGTAGGTAGTTAAATCCCGTCTCACGTCGGAGTCGGGGCGGTGGCACGGATTTTCCGCCTTGCTCTGATGCGATTACCGAATGATCTCGCTAAGCAGTCAGGACAAAAAATGTTTTGTCCTTGAGGGGTTGTTTCATTGTAGGCGACGAGCGAGTGGCGAGTTTCAGCGATGTGATTTGAATTTTTATTCTGGGTCTGGGTGTTTGTGTGTTCGTCTTCGCGTTATCGCTTGTGCACAGCGGATGGTTGATAAAATAGATAAATAAAACTGAAAACAATTTCAGGCTTCCTTATCCAAAAGGGACGAGCTGGACCAGTTTGTTAATATTCCGCTGTTCTTTCGTCACAGGGTTACATTTCTTGAATTGAAGGTAATAGACTGACACTTGAAATTTTCTTTAGCTAATAAAACAACAAGAAATAATTTAAGACTTAATGTCATTACTAATTTCACGCCATGCAATAAAGATTTTCGCACGCATTTTTAAGTAAGGTTAAAGAAAAGATGGCTAAAGTGCAAGATGCTGCACAGCGCTATAAAAGTAATAATTTTATAAGAAGAATGCCATCTTTAAAAAAATACTACATGTAAAGTGGTACCTTACCCCTTTCAGCACGAGAAACAAAAAAATCGATTTACTAGAAATTAGGGTAATTTCCTGGGTCTTAGGGGACTTAGTAAAGAGAGAAAAATTGAAAAAAAAAAATTAGGGGGTTTTTAGGGGGGCCGCAGAACCCCCACACGATCGTGTCAATCGGTTACGACTCCGTGAATAATATTTAGAATAAACTTACAGTTTTGAGGAGTAAATAAAAGGAATATTGTGGAACAATATTTTTTTATTTGTGTAAAATTCGTGGCACTTTCGTAACACAATTAAAAACGATAGAAAAAAAATCAAATAACAAAAAAAAACTTAAAAGTTGGTTGTCCGGTGTCTGGTGGTCATTTGGTTTAACCATTTACATTTCATAGAGTTTACGTTTCTTAGAGTATAAATCATTTATTCAGTATTAATCATTTTGAACTTATTTAAATATGACTCCATAAAATATGACGCCTCTTCTCTTAAGCTTCTATTAAAAGCTGGTTTCTGGGGATAGTAAATCTCTAAGTTGAAGAGACCTTCCGTCGTAGTAACTACGTATTTTTTTAATCCCAGGGGTCGCGGTTTATTACGCACTAAAACAGGGATGCGACAACTTCCTGTAAAATGAATCATTTGCTCGTCGATACTGTAGTAGCCTGGTGTCCTCTCAATTTTTTCACAAGCATTCCGAACAGCCTAAATTGATGGCTGTATTTTCCCGAGCGGGCTTATATTATTTGGTGATGGTTTGTCTGAGAAGACAACATGCAAATTGTTGCGGGGCAAAAAGAAGCGGTTCTAGTCATAACACTAGGTGTAATTAGCAGATCCATACCTTGACGCTAATACATATGAATTATTGGATAGCTACTACATCCGATCACTAGTAAAACTCCATAAAACTTTTTTAACTCTGCTGCTATTGTATTAATAACCTAACCAGATTTTGTCCTATAATATATATTAGTGCAAATTGCAGCTTTCAAAAAAAATGACAATGAAAATATATCTAAATATACTCCAAAGGTGTAAAAGAAGTAGCTGGAGGGCGAGGTGCAAATCTGGAGTGATATTTATCTTCAAAGGGCCTTATTCTCCAGTTTCTATGTCGCTAGATTATACAGTACTAGCCGCAGAAGAAGATCGACTACGTTTATCGGGTGCCCGCACACGTGATCTGTGATTTATCCCTAGCTGAAGATGGTCGACGACTTGTGGGCGACTGAGTGCAAACCAATGATGATCACATTATTTGTGTGACGATGGCTTGATGAACGGTTCCGAGTGGACCCGCGGCTATGTTTATCGTAAGGCTCAGCCTCTGGATTCAAAAGCTTTGGATCTTGTGCCGGAACATTTGTTTCCACGTGGGGTGGTCATACAGTTGACTCGGTACCTGCGTCCGATTCGTCCTCTGACCAAATCTCTGCTGCTGCGGCTGCTTGGCTGAGAAGGTCTTCGCCATAAGAATCTTCCAAGTCCAAACTACAACCATCCCCGATGAGTTCATAGCCTAAATCTAATGTCAAAAGCCATAAAATATAAAATATGCTTACATTAGTATCAGAATCGAAAATACAAGCATCGTCCTGACACGCACGATCATGTTTTATAACTTGAGAATAACCAAATACTGAATTCTTAAAAGTTTTGGTTAAAAATAAAACGAATTCTATACATTTACAATACAATGGAAATAAACACAAACAAAATATATTAAAATACATTAAATAAGTAATAAAACCAAATACATACTTTACGCGCCTCTCGTCTTCAAGTACTCGTCCATGTTTGTTGCTCGACACAACACTGACTGAACGTCGGTAAATGACCTTGTACATGCAATAGCAAATTTATTGAATCGCACGATCGATCTACAACGTTTTGACGAAGTAAAATGAAACAGATGATTCACTAGAATTTTTCAAAGTTGAACGCACTATCATATCATTCTGTGCTGAAAGGGTTACAGTATTAAATATCCCTCGTAGGTACGAAGCCGTTTGTGTACAATTCTTTGGCCGTTTTATAATAATAATAATTCTATAGCTTATCGTTTACCAACTTACAATACGACCATCGGTCAAAAAGCTTCTGTGTGAAGCTTCTTTGTCACATTATTAATTGTCATCGGGACTGGTCATTTGGTTGCTAAGTATTGTTAACTTTTTGTTGCTCACAATAGCGTGTACGGTAGACTAATTTTAAATAAATGTTGTTTAAACAACAATATTGTTGTAGCAGCTATGAACATTGTATATAAACATAGCACTAGTAAAATGGCCGAGGCTGGGAAGAAAAAATCTGCTAAGCCTGTCCATTATATAAAAATGTGTATTATTAAAACCACTCTTACTCATATGTTAGCTAAATTGCGTATTCTTTGACGTAATGTAGATTATTTTCTTACAAATACCTAATATTTTTTATTAATCTTACTAATAGGCAAGAGAAAAATTACCTAAACAACTTTTAACAAGACATGGTTTTGTCTCTATGGAAAACATTTTCTTCAATGCAAAAATGGCCATGTTTTTCCATCTAAAAAAACTGTACTGTAAATACAAATTTTAAAAATTAAATTTTGCAGTAGAATTGCGTCGAATGTGAAAAAAATGTAGTTATGTAGAACCTACTCAGTAAGACAACTTGTATTAAGCCATCGAACGTATTCTATTACATTAGGTACTTAATAAAAAAAATTAAAATGACCATAAATATTTTTCAGTTCAAAAATAATATTACTACAAGTTCATTACATTTAAAATAAAATTACTATGCAATATTTAAATCAGATAACAGATACAAATCGATAAATAAAAAACAGTCTGCCACTAATTTAGACGCATAGACAATGCACGAACATCTAAATGCATTTTTAATCTATATCTACCATCTTGATCTGAATCGATAATAGAATTGGCGCCAATCGATGTGTTAAATGCGCCCTATTTTGACAAAAGGGGTTTTAATATAATCTCCTTTGCTTTTTCTATATTTTTTTCGTGGCAAAGGTGTTCTATCATGCTCTTGGGATGTTCTTTTGTCGGTTACATCAAAGATGTGTTATTTAGACATTACTTGCGCAATTCTCTATTAGGTGTATATAATGTTAGCTGCGTGTTAACTTAGCAACCAAAATAATAAGCTACATAACATTCCAAATATTTTAAAAATATTTGTCATTTTTAGGTAACTTTGTAATTGGTAGTAGGTACGTAACTTGATACATAAATTAAATTTTAAAAAATAAGGAAAATGAAAATGCATTTTACGATTTATTGTTTATAATGTGATGGCTTTGTTTGTGATTTAAATAAAATGCAAAAATATATAATTGTACGAAATTATTGATACTGGCCAGAAAACGGATATGCTTTTACACGAAAAGAAAGAAAGAATTATCATTGAGGTTTAAGGATAAGGACAGATTTACATTGAATAAGTTACTTACTCATAGCAAGTCGGTACTGACTGAATACTGCGGAATTTCTATGCCATATTTACTTCAAGTCAATTTACACGATGACATGATTGGGTCAGTGACATGCTTCAAATATAAAGTCAGTAACTGACCCAGTATTATTTGCCCTTTGATGAATGATATTGTATACAATTAGTATGTTATCTCTGTACTAAATAACATTTGAAATGAGTGCCAAACGAGTGACGTGAACGAGTCTAATAAGAATTATATTCTTACTACCTTTTACCCGCGGCTTCGCTCGCGTTTTATTTATTTTTTAATAAAAAGTATTCTATGCCCTTACCTCTTAGAATAGACCAGGTGCAACGTTGCGACTTTCTATTGCAAATTTAGACATATTGAAAATTTATAATATTTTTTTTTCATCGTCGGAGTCGAAATGTCAAAGACTAGTATCTACAAATACATATTTATTTACTCCCTCTCCAGTGCCCAAATACAAAGTTTCATGTTTTTATCTTCGAAGATGACAAAACTTCATACAAATTTTCATTCCTTATTTCAACCCCTTTAAGCTTATTTTTGACAATTTAAACTACCCTATGTTCTTTTCTAAGGTTCACTCTATTCGTGTTCTAAATTTCATTACAATTGTTTCAGTATTTTTGGCGTGAAACTGTAACAAACAAATTTAAATTCACTTTTATAATATTAGTATAGATACGAATAATTTACTCTATTCCAACTTGCTAACTTTGGCTTACTTTACTGTTTAATATTTCATGTGTTGCAGATAAAATGTGTATGATATACGGAAAAGTTTAACTCATGACACACCTACGTAATGTATTGCGATTATAACTTGGCGGCTGATCTATCAGTCGTAATATGACTGGCCACACACTAAAAACTGAACAATACAACATGTAAAACCGAACCGTCGGTATTACGCGGGTTCTTGTTCAGCGCGCTATGTAAGTCGACACTCGGACGATCATCATTGAACGATGACGCGGAAGTTTCTTTTGCCTAATGTGACGCAATATTTCTTGATAGCTATGCATAATACATCCAATGCATTGTGTCGTGAATAGTTGCTCGACGGAAGGTTCGCCACTACGCCTTACGCGACGTAATTTCATCTCATGGTTTTCTTAAAAGCGAGCTTATTCGGCTGAACGTTCCACGCCGTACTGTGTCATGTGTCATGGAACTTACTCTTGATTAACATAGTAAAATATTACGTTGTTTAATTCAATTGATTGCCTGCGAGCAACTGTTTAAATCTACAGTAGACTAAGATCAAAACCCGGCGGATAAAGAACTCCTGGCACTCTTTTAAAAATAAAACAGTCGGACTCCAGAGATCTTTTAATCGTCCGTAAAACGATTAGATACATGGATGCCGCCTCACTTATAAATGAGACTAACATCGTAACCCACAGGGGTTGCAACACTTAACCTTGGGTAAGATTTAAGTTTGATATTTTTATCATAAAACTAATAATATATCAAATTTTTGTATTGTGTAATACTTCTACTGTCTACCAGACATCTCAATAATACGATCTATGTTTACGCTGATAGGCAATATTGCTATTGGAATCTTCTAGAATTTCAAATCAAGAAATGAGGTCCATGTATGTTGTGCACATATGTGCAAAATGTTAAATATTTCTGAAAATTAACAATTTTAACAAATCAAATCAAAATATATCTATTCAAAGTTCCTTTGGAACTCTTTTTGAACGTTAATAATACTACTACAGTTTCAAAAAAGTGACGAGATGATGATACACTCATAAGTTTGAACACAGATGCGTTGCTACCCCTGAGGTATACACATCATTCACCTCGTGTATTAGTATAGCCCGCATCCACGCCTCTCCAAACCGAATCCCAAGAATTGCTTCACGAAGGATTGTGAGGGTGGCTTTGGTACCTCCCCGACTCTATCTCACAAGAGCAAATCACAGATTTATCTGCAAAAGTAAATCTGTAAGTAGGCAGATTCTATGTGAAAGAACATCGTAACACGGAATTTTATATAAAGATATCATTCACATTAATTTACTTAATTTTATATCAAACTTGTACAAGACATCTCATTAATACGATTAATTAGCGCAAATAGGAATTATTTCTAATAGAATCTTCTAGAATCAGAGCTAATTTCTCGTGACAAAATTATTAGAACACGGGACAAAAGCAGACATCGTTAGCTAAGTTTTCCGAAGGTCATGTCCCGTGACGAAGCTCAGAATCTATAGGACAGTGGTTCTCAATTATCTGTATGAGTAACTAAACTGTCTGGCTTTTTGTTTATTTCGCTTGATGGCAAGCGCGGTCGCAGACTCAAATGGGGGGGGGGGTAATTACTATGAATTATTATGAATGACATCATTAAACAAATGAAAGTCTTCTATTTTTACCAAAACGAGTAACAATATTTTGAACGTCTGCAGTTATATCTGGTTGTCAATGTTCGTAAATTGACCATTTATTATTAAAAGTTTTGCAATTTGACAGTAAGAATTTTGGGGGGGGGGTCACGACCCCTGTGACCCCCCCCCCCCCCCCCAAACCCCGCCTGCTGGATGGCCAATGGTCATTGACGACTAAGATTTTGTATTGTGTAAGTCCAATAGCCAATCACGCTTCCCAAAACTTTAACATAAGAATTAGATGGAAGATTATGAGGGTAGCATTGACATGTAGGTACCCGGTTGAACTACATGCGTTCTACCAGCTAGCGTTGTACACGCATCACGGAACAACCAGTTCTTATATTTCAGTTACTGTTATAAGTTTTATTTCTTATTTAAAATATCAAAACAAAAGGTCTTAAATACTGTAAAGAAATTATGGACTTATAAAAAATGCAATAAGTCCAAACTAGTAACATGGGTTCAACCACAAAGCCTTTTTAACATTCGCATCACAGAAGAACTAAGGGACAGATTTCAATTAAATCTTCTTAGTTTTATATTTTAGACACCTGGCGTCTATCTAAAAAAAATTAAGATATTTTCCTTTTATATAGAGTTATTAGAGTGTAAATAAACAATGTAATAAGTCAAACAGACAAAGTCGTGAGTATCAGGTAGTATATAATACATGACTTTCATAAGTCTAGACATCTTGAAGATAACAAGTCACAGAGGCTATAAGATACATACCCATTTCGAGTCCTCTCTTACAGAGGTCAAGAGTAGTTATCTGTTTTATTGTATTTGAAGTAGCAAACTAGCAGTTGACCTGTAAGCAAACAACATATGTCGTCCGTGACATTTGTGACTAACTTAAGAGAGAACTGTTCGGTAAACCTACTTGAAGTTAGTCACAAAAGCGGAGCTAAGTATTACTCGTAAGTTATTTTTGATGTTTTAGAGAGTACTCTAGCATCTGTTCTGATCTGATCATGGACAAAAATGACCATCAAAAATTATACGCTAAATACGGTTCGGTTAGAAGAGGATTGGTTGCAGAAATATTCTTATACACGAGGCGAACATCTTAGTCCTGAGGGGAAGCAATGCATCTGCGATCAAACTTAGGTATGATTTAATTGTGCTTGGTCCACTGATGTTCATGGGCGGCAGTAACCACGTACCATCAGGTGGACTGCATGCTCTTGACTACCTACCTTTAACAATAAAAAAATACTCAACCCCAAGTACACTTGAAGTATACACGGGGTCCATCAAATATGCATTGCGATACTTCAGGACTAAGTCATTTTTTTTTTCGAATTGTGTAGTTGCTGTTGGCCCTACTGGCCTTTACAGCTTTACCGTATGTTTTATGGCAAGCTAACTAAGGGCTCAGCCGGGACAGAAGACATGGGCGTGAACGGAAGGTGAACTCATACTTCGGCTATTCGCGTCCATATGGGTCTATTCCAGTCTATGGGACATGAGCTGACTAATGCCAACTGTTTCCAACTAAGGGATTGCGTTTTGATCTAAGGGTCTAAGTCATTCACCTCGGGTCTCAGTATATATATAGAACAACCGGGACCCTCGCTTTTCCAAGCACAGAACACAATAGCTTTACGGTGGATTTTGACGAAGATGGTGGTAACTTCCTTGGCTACACAAGTTATATTCAACGAGTCATATGTATGGGAAAGAAAAAAAAATGCTACATATTATTTGTAGCCTGAACATTAATGGCGCTTTAATCAAATTTTTATTTTTAATTTGAGGTTGGGGACCACTGGAGGAAGATTCGCTACGAAATATAGATAGTATTTCAAAGCGAGATGACAAACTAAGTCAAACATGCTATTAACGTTATGTTAGTATATAAATTACCTAAATAATATTTTAGACGCTATTATTTTTATTTTACTTCAAGATTGACAACCACTGGGGGAAGATTCGCTACGAAATATAGATTGTATTTCAAAGCGAGATGACAAACTAAGGCAAACGGGGTATTATTCCAAGATTGCGACTAAAATGAAATAATGAGATTTTGTATTTAGGAATACGAATATTTATACCGCTACTTACTATTTATTACACAAGTTTAAGTAAAGATGTTCTCTTTTGCCTCACTTATGTTGTATGTACTTGTGTATGTATGAAAATATGATTGTATGTATGTTGAACAATAATAAAATCATTTCTTGCTAGTGTTTTTTTATCGCAAGGAGGGAGCAACAGAGCATGCAGTCCACCTGATGGTAAGTGGTCACTGCCGCACATGGAAATCAGTAATCATCCCCAGGTACAATTAAATTATACCTAAGTTTGATCACAGATACGTTGCTACTCTTGAGGACTAAGATGTTCGCCTCGTGTGTAAGTGTTGCCGGCAACCACGCCTCTGTAAACCGAAATACTATAATAGCTTCACGGAGGGTTATGAGGGTGGCGGTAGTACCTCCCAGGTCGAACTAAACAAGTTCTACCACCTGGTACATAAATATAAGATTCACGCTGGTAGTCCCCATATAGGGGAAGACAAAGATTTACCAAGACACATGTACATAAATATAAACGAAATACGTAGACCCAAAACAAAGATGAGCAAAAACCTTAACCAGGTGGTAGAAATCTAGTAGTTCAACCGAGGAGGTACCCTGAATTTTCACCCTTCTACCACCAAACACCCTTTTTCATCGTTTTAACAATCAACATAATTCTCCGGTTCAAGAAAAAATTGCGGCTAAATTCAAGTTGAGGTTGAGAATAACCGGAGGAAGGTTCGCTACGAAATATTCATAGTATTTCAAAGGGAGATGACAAACTAAGTCAAACATGCTATTAACATCATGTAAGCATATAAATTGCTTAAAGAATATTTTAAATGCTATTTATTACTCTTATTTTTCTTTGAGGTTGAGAACCACTGGGGGAAGATTCGCTACGAAATATAGATTGTATTTCAAAGCGAGATGACAAGCTAAGGCAAACAGAGTATTATTCCAAGATTGCGACTAAAATGAAATAATGAGATTTTGTATT
>DWNR01001855.1:0-14159 GCA_018250455.1 Polygonus leo | reverse complement strand
CCTACTTGAGTGAGCGATGCGTCCGCGTGGACAGCTGCTATACAATAATACATTTACGTGTTTTCGTCAAGTATGAAATGCAGTGAAAACCATTCCATCAGTGTTTTCTTATGACGTTGTCACGTTCAACTTTCGTCAGTAAACCGACTTTACAGACAACTGTTTTTTTTATCAAGTATTCTGCATTTTTTACAAGTTCAAACCTCTTAATGAAATATCTCCTTTCACAAACATGTAAACAGTAAATAATATTTTTTAAAAGAAATCTATCTCCAGCAACGGACTTACACTGACATTACCATTATTCCTCCAAATAGTGAATTAATGCAATGACAATAATTAGAACAAATTGGCCAAAAAGAAACAAGAATAAATATAAAAGAAAAACAAATGTTTCATCCGGCACATCGTAAACTGAACCGGACCGCCCCGTACCGCGGACACGCGGCGCATGATCCGGCGATCTGCACTATGTCTCCCGGATCAAACATTACGCCGCTGGGACCGCCCTTATACTTGTTTTATTACAAGGGTTCTGTCTTGAATAACTTACGTTTCTCGTCGTGTTACTATTCCTATACTTAGGTATTGTTGAAAGTTTTATTAGAAAGAAAGAAAACATTTTTTTCTGTTAACAAGAAAACATATATCACGAGAATATACAACATACAAGTATGAAAATATATAACATACAAATGAGCAATACACAACATAAACTATAACAATATATAACATGCAAAATAGACAAAATGATTAACGCCATACACACACACACACATCTTCACGCCAAATCCCTAACAGGGTAGGCAGAGAGTATCGAGTGCCAAATGGCACGGTTCTGACATACTTGCCTAGCTTCTTCTTCATTAACGCCATAGATGCCGTAAAACAGGGTATGCCATATAAAACTGCTTACAAACAATTTTCAGAAGAATATACTACTTATTACGAAATATTTTTCAATGTTTAAGTCAAACGTGTGGTCGAAAAGTCATAATGAGTTGTATGTTATTGCGAAGTACCAACTAATTTTAATAATACTTTTCTTATAGAATCTTGTTATAGTTGGTCCACCAACGTTAAGTACCTTTAAAATAAGTAAACACATGTTGTATTATTTTAGACTAGCTGACCCGCGCAACTTCGTTTGCGTCATATACGAGAGAGTGGATCAATTTTTTATTTAAGATTCCTGGATTATCCCACAGGAGCATTTAATCGGGATAAAAAATATTCTATCACCCAAGTCAGCAGATTTTGATGAAATTTGGTATACAGAAATTTCATCAAAATCTGTTCAGTAGTTTCAACGTGATTGACGGACAAACATCCAAACAAACAAACTTTCACATTTATAATATTAATAGGATATTCATTTTAATTTTTTAATTAGTACTCATCGAAACCTTGCCACAAAAGCGTTCAAAATTTCTTTTGACTAAAAAATCTACATCAGCGATCATCACGACCGAGAAAGATTTATAACTTGCGCGAAAATATCTCAATTTTACAACCCAAAGAAATTTCAAGGAACCTTTTTTTTGGGCATCTCTAATCAATTACGCGTCATGGAAACAGGTCAATACAATGTAGTACAAGATTATTTACACTTTATAATGGCGACCGAAACTAATCATTTGCTACTGGTAGCTGTTAACAACCGTTCGCGGCGGGGAACCGCCATTATGAAAACATAAAAACCTTTTTGAACAATTACAGACTATTTCCGAACGCAACCATAAATGTCACCAAACGTCAAAATGTTTCCCTCCAAACATTGTTTTTTTATGTGTTAGACCTTTGTCATGGCACAGTAATAGTATCTATTATGCCAAGGTTGTAAAAGTTTTGTTGTCGCCAAGGATATTAGGAAGAAATTGTTATAATTTCTTTATCATTGCTCGTAAGGATCCATTTGGAGTTTCTGGAAGTGATTGTAAAATGCGGCTATTTTTATCACCGCAAAAATGGCATGGAAGAAAATTTGAATACCTGTAACTATTTGATAAAATGGTTTCAAATACAAGATTAAAGATAGGCAGTCTATAAGAGTTATAGTACTATAGGTCGGTAGTATTATAGGTAATTATGTTATTAAAAGTTCTACGTTTTAAAAACATAAGGTACCAACTCATTATGTTCACCTATTATTATCAAACAGCTCAGTATGAGTCATCTTTCAAAATAAGAAGGATTTAGGGCATAGTAGACCACGCGGGCCAAGTGCGAATTGGTAAACTTTACCTACACATCCTCGAGATTTTTGGAAAGAATCCCGAAGTTACGCGAAGACTTTTTCTCGACACTTCTTGTTTTTTTTTTATTTTATTTTATAATTTTATGTACAGCTTACAAATTATGACTACAGCAAACGTCTACCAAAAAATCGGTTGTCTGTAAAGTCGGTTTACTGACGATAGTTGAACGTGACGTCATAAGAAAATACTGATGGAATGATTTTCACTGCACTTCATTCTTGACGAAAACACGTAAATGTATTATTGTATAGCAGCTGTCCACGCGGACGCATCGTTCACTCAAGTAGGAGAGAGACAGATGTCGAACGCTGCCGATTGTGCCTCTTTGTCGCTCGTTCCGCGCTCTCGCTTGCACTTCAAGCTTTAAATGGAACGCCTCAGAGCGAGGTAACGCCGCATGAGTCATGTTTTTTGGTGCGTGCAGCCGGCTCCATCGAATTATAAGACGTTGTCACGTCAAAATTGAAAAAAAAATGTATTTATTTTGAATATACTTATAAACAATATTAGATGAAGCCCAGTGGCGGATGGACGGACAGACAACAAAGACTTAGTGATAGGGTCCCGTTCGCAACTTTTAGTTATGAAACCCAGAATTTCAATTATTAATTTATTTTTTCCGACGATATAACTTTTTCTTCTCCTAAAACTATAAATATCCAAAAAGGGATAAGATTTATGTTGGCGTATTAAAATATAGACATTGTTGATTTGTCCAGAAAAAGTTTTTCTAAAAGTCCAAAGCTATTTTATACCAATTTTAATGACTTTGTTGGGCATCTGAATAACTGATATCAATCACATGATCTGGAAACAATATATTCTGGTTTTATAATTATAAAATAACATATTTCATCACGTAGGTGTTATATACTTTTACTAATAAAACTAGCAAGACAACATTATAGTAACCTGAAGATAAGACAGGTCAGTTTTTACTGATAATTATGTAACATTGTGTAATTAAAAATGCTTAGTTCTATGAGAGTTATCATTCACCCGGTCACTGACCATTACATAAAGGTTTCTGACTTGTATTGCATTCACATGGGGCAGAACGCATGTAGTTCAACCGGGCAGGCACCACCGCTACTACCAGCAGGCGCGGTCGCAGACTGAATTTTTTGGGGGCGTAGGAAACTTTGGTCATTACACAAAAATACTGAGTATAATAATATGAATGATATCATAATCTAGTTTTCAATCTTCGTAAATTGACCATTTTTAAAAGGTTTTGCAATTTGACAGTAAGAATGGGGGAGGGGGAGGTCATGACCACTGTGACCCCCCCTCTCCCCCTCCTTAGAACCGCGCCTGACTACCAGTACATACTCGTAAGTGTATAATCTATGACCGCGACTCTCATCGTCGCCCGTGAAGCGATTCTTGTGTCTCGATTTGGTCACGAGGCAAATACCCTCAGGGATCCTCAGGGGTAGCAACGCATCTGTGGTCAACCTCGGTACAATTAAAACGTACTAGGGGGCGATTACTTTGTACCTTGATTTGTACTCGTTTGCTACCTTTATATGATAAAATCTACGTTCGATGATTGCGACAAACGGCAAGGCGTCTCACATTGAAGCAAGCTGTACATGGAGTAAAAAAATAAAATTTAAAATAAAATAGTAGTACTAATAATAGTGTAAATAAAATCAATAAGTGTCAATAAAAAGTCTTGTTACGCTTCTCCGATCTCGCTCCCATCCCGTGAAATGTAGCAAAAAACCAAAAATGAAATATAGCAAAAAAGAAATAAATTCTTGGATACCATTAATGAATAATATAATAATGCAACACTGCCAAGTAGACACACGTGTGGATGGTACACAAAGCTTACCACAAACATCACTGATTTGTGACAAATACGAGTGGGCCAAGTGCGAGTCGGACAGCACGTTGAGGGCTCAGTACCAAAAGATGGTGTTGTGGACTTTTGTACGTAGTTCCAGAAAAAACGTCATAAATACCAGTATCTTTTAGTTTTTTTATTAGGTAGCAAACGAGCATGCAGTCCACCTGCTGGCAAGTGGTCATTGCTGCCAATGGACATCAGTAACCATCCCCAATTACAATTAAATCATACCTAAGTTTGATCACAGATGCGTTGCTTCCCCTAAGGACTAAGATGTTCTTCTCGTGTATAAGTTTAGCTGGCAACCACGCCTCTCCAAACTGAAACACAATAATCGCTCGGAGGTTTATGAGGGTGGCGGTGGTACCTCTTCGATCGAACTAAACGAGTTCTACTGGTAAGTTCGTAGTTGTTGCGGTCATGTCGTAATACATATTTTGTGACAGTTTCAAGTGTCTAGGGACGGACAGCGAAGGTTTAGTAAAAGGGTCCCGTTGAGACTTTATGGGTACGGAACCATAGAAACCGACAGTCCGTTGGCAAACCTACACAAACACCCCATCTACACATTAGAATTTGTGATCACTCGGCGAAACTTGCCAAACGTGTGGGTCCCTCATAAGACGTTCTTATATCTTACAATGTAACAATAGCATAAAGTGGCTAATATAATAACGATACTTTAGGTTTGCTGTAATTTTTTTTTAATAATTTCACTAATTTCGTTTCATGGCAACCATTTTTCTTAATTTTATAATGGTCTGAAGTATGTCTGAAGGTTTCTCAATGGTGACAGCCACAGATTAAAATCTAAGCGCAGCATCTTTGTCATAGACTCTATGTTACTTTTTCTTCCTACAACACCTTTTCAGAATTTCAGACAATTCAAAATTAAGAAACCTAGGTGTATACTATAACAAAGATGATCAATGATCAAATAATAAACGACTATTAGTATAAAGTATATTCTTTTAATAAAATAGTACAAAATGAAATACCTTTTTTACCTGTAACAGTGTGTTGCAGCAATATATTGTCTGTGCTGTATTTCAGTTATTTTATCTGTAGCGGCGAAGTAGCGGCGCGGAGGTTGCGCGGAAGAAATGGTGACAAATTATGCGCGCGCATCGCGTGTTTTTAAAGACTGTTGCTGCTAAAGACGACTGCTGGTAAACACTTTGAATTGTAATTTTTTTGGTCATAAATAACAAAATAACTTTAGTTAGTGAGTGTTTATTAAACATTCTGCATGTACCGTTTGTATCATTAGTATATTTATATACAATAAATTAGCAGTTAACACAGATTACTGAGCAAATAGGGAAGAATAAGTAGTAGTAGTTAAACATATGTAATGAATAAATTATTTGAATTGGATAAAACGAAGTACCATTAAATTGTAGTGTATTGAGGCAACATGTAGTCTGTGCTGTATTTTTATTGTTTTATCTGTTTCAGTGACGTAGGGGCGTGGAGAGATGCGCGGCGGAGTCAAAAGGCGCCACTTTGCGCGCGTTTTTAAAATGTGCTAGAAGTGAGCACTTTTACTATGTTAGTTTTTGGTCATAAATCATGAAATAATAATTTCAATTACTGGGTACATACATAAATTTATATTCGAAGTACCTACTGTTCGCACAGATTTAAAGGATGTATAATAGATCTTCAAAGATTTGGTATTCAGTGGTCAACTTATCGTCTGACCTTTTGTACAGGACAATATAGTGTAGTGATAATCTGATCACCAAACCACACCAACCAGACCAAACGTTTTGATTATTTTCATTAATCATATTCTGGCTAGCATTTTTTCAGCCAACTCACTAGCGGTTTTTTTACATCCTAAATTTTTTGATGGGTGAGGATCCCTTCTAATTCGGATCTTAGATTACTACATATGTATTCCGTAAAATTGTGAATTATTTGCAATATTTCAACATTAGTTTTGTTATATTAACCGTTGAAAATATTTGTTTGCACTGTATCGAGAATTTTCTTATAGTAAGTCCATTTTACCTTTTTTTAATCTTGAAGAACCAAAAAATGACGTTGCGTGGTTTTATTCTCTTCTTTTAAATTTGTGACTAATGAACCACCATTAGGTGAAGAACTTATAAAAAAAACGGGACATTTTTCTTACCTACTATTTAATTTTACTTCTTTTCTTACTTGATAATGCCTCCGTTGTTTATTTTTAAATAATGCCAGAACGGAGCATAATAGGAAAATATTGTACCTACAAGTAAATCCTTTTTATGAATAACCATCATCACGGCTACTCTTGCCGCCACTATTCTCACCTTCTCTCCTCTCCACCGACCTTATTTCACTTCTCCTCTGTTAATTTCCTCACTTCTCCCTACATGACCTAATCCTCGTTTATTCGAATTACATAGCTTCTCTCCTGAATTCTTCATTTCAATATTTCATTTGTTATACTACATTGTAAGTGGTGTATCTCTATTTAACAATGCTTTTAAATCTGAAGAAGTCGTAAAAGAGCATGCAATTCGGATGTTAAGTGATCACGACCATTAAACCAACCTTTAATGAACATCAGATTTGTTTAAAGACATCGACAAGAATCGATCATAAATACGTTGCCTGACGATTGACATAATCGCCTCTGGTATACATTTGCTGTTAACACAATTGCTGATAAACTAGCGCTGCGCGGAGGACTACCACCATGTAGGATTGTTAAACGGAGTGCTAACTCTGAAAGGTTTATAGGTGAAATAAAATAACAAATAGTTTCCATTATTTATTTCCATATCTCCCGTGGTAACTTCCTTGTTTCTTTACACTTCCCCTCTAGAGTATCCCATACACTTTGGCACGATATTTGGCGTTCACATCTACATAATAAAATACTGTTCAACGCCTGCGATATAACTGTAAATAATCTATACGGTATTAATACATTCTCAAACGGAATAAATGTAAACAATCTTTTAGGCCAAGTATTTTATAGTATTCCCAAAATTCCACTCCGTACTTTACTTAATATCGCATCCTCATTTATCATCTCACGGCTATTTACAACATGCGTTACTTAAAAAAGTTTGAATAAATAGATATGAATGGCAGTGTATCGTCTTAACAATTCCATACAATTCCATATAGCCCGTCACGTCCTGTTATTTTGCAATATTATCCTTGGTAGCCTTTAAATTATTTACATTTATTTTGTCACTTCGCATGTGACTAGTTATAAATGCTCGATGCTTAATTAAAATTCGTCAACAATGAACTCTGCGCGCAACTTCAGCTTCACAAAACATATTCTAATTGACAGTCAAGTTTTATCTTCTTAAATATCTCACATTCTATTGACAAGGTTGATTGATTTTTTAATTAAAGCTGAACTTCCTTTACAGAGTTATGTTGAAATGACTGTAACATCATCAACTATACTAGGACTCTTGTATTAATGATTAACGCGAAACTTTTGAACAGAAATGATCGTTTTACTATATCTATACTCTAAAAGCCAAAACGTTTTTTCTGTAAGAGTACAGGCAAAATTGCTAACAATAAAGAGTTTTATTACGAAATATCGGATAGTGTTTCATAGATTTCTAAGCATAAACAAGCCAATATATTATTACAGAGCCCCAGTATGTTTATTGTGATCTAACTAATTCTGTCATTGATTTGAATCGTTCATCTAAATTATGTCAGTTAATGAAAAACTTCGCTTCTCTAATTTTTACTCACATTGTTACAGACAAATAACCTTTTCACATTTACAATATTATCTACTAATAAACACAACAGTTCTCCAACGAGTCCATAATCCTATAACACGAGGCAACGTATTAGTCACAACTAATTTCATAATTCTTATAAATTTTTTGTTTTTAAATTCTAGACCACCATGGAATGCTAATATTTAAAACATATACATACATCATTATTAGAAGACATTGCTAAGTCATTGTTGAATTTCACAAACAGATGAATTTTAATACCATTTAATACAATTTGATAACTGAGTGTTCAATTATAAGCATTCCAAGGAATGGTATAGAGATTTCTGACATACTTTGAATATTAATCAGTAAGAACAAAATTATTGCAATTTTGACTTCTGTGTAATTTTTGAACTGATTAAATAACATATTTTCACTTGCACGAAGTTCGCTTAAATGAGCAAGACAAACCACGTTATTTGGATTGTTACATCGTAACAAGGTCCTTTCATTTTTAGTCTTTAAAGTCGACTAGACTACAATAATATACCATAAATGAAAATAAATGGTAATCCAGTAATAATTGTATCAATTCTTGTATTGGTCATTTAAGCTGATCCATAAATTTAAAGTAAAATGTCTTTTGGCGCGCAAAAGCTAAGTACATCAGTGAAAAATCCAACACAATAGACGCTTGACTAAAGTTTATTGCTTTTTAATTCCATAAATATTCCTCCAAACTTTATCCTCCGTTACAATTACTAATTCTAGAATACTTATTAGATCCATTAATTATTGCTTTAATTTTATTAATTTGGTCTGTCAAATCCCTGGCAAGTGAGAAATCGTGTAAAAAGATAAGTTGTGTGCTATCTGTGTGCTTATCTTCGATTATTCATTAGCTAGAGTAGAAAGATACGAAGCTGCCTCAACCAACAGTCACTACGAGCGGCGAACTATGAGTAAAAATACCTCTAAAAATTGAACACTAGATATTCTAACGGGATAGCCGTCACTGTAGACTTTAAAAAGGCTTTCAATAGGATTCATCCTGAGATCACGTTCTTAAAGATTAAGTACAATCTATTATTGCGTGTTTAAATTGCACTGTTACGATTACAAATCGATAAAAGAAGTCTTTGATATCTTTTATACACTCCGCAAAATTTATTGTCCAACACGGGCGAGCGGTGCCTCAAGGCAGCCGACTTGGCCCACTTTTCTTGTTACTTCCGAACAAACGCTAACGTTTTAAAGTCTTTACACACATTTATAGAATTACAGCGCACTTTAGACAGGCGGGTCCATGTAGCGCTGCAAGGACGTCAGTCACGTGTGGAACACCCACCCTGGGATCGGAGGTCACGCGTCCGGGACGCCGTGGATGTGGTGCTGATAGTTGTGGTTGAGCTTATTGGCGAATTCGTGCATAATGTCCCTGAAGATGACCGAATCTAGATTCTCCCCGAGGATGTACAGGAGATACCAATCACCCATTTTGCTTCTTCTGACGATTGTGTCGACGTTGTCTCGTCTGACGAGTCTGAATCGCATCCTCATCATGTAGACCCGCATTCGAGGCGAGAAGATGATGACTACTCGGTATACAAGTGTGATGAAGGTGAGGATGCCCAGTAACACGAACCAGAACCATAGGAACACGTAGATCTTCTCATTGACTACGTTTAGTGGTAGGATACAGAGAGCATCATGCCTCTCTACTTCTCCAGATGATCCAAACTTGTTGAACAGTGTACATTTTACCATCCTGTAATAGATAAATAAAATAATTTTAAAGTGGATAAGTGAAATAGTTTAATACTGATGATCGATAAGTAATTTAGACTTTATGTCGCTTCATTAAGAAGCCCTTCCTTATTATTAGTCCTTTTTTATCATTAAACAAACAAATCATTCATACTCTACAACACTTATCTAAATTAGTTATAACGGCTTGTATGAAATACTTTGTTTCTATATTTTTATTATATTTTATTATATTTTATATAGCTTTCAGGAAAAGAACTAAAAACTTGTCCTGTGATTGACCAATTCATACTTTCGATATGAAAATGAAAATTTAATTTAATCTAATGTTAGTTTACCTTTTAGCTTCTCTAGCTCATTAAACAAGTGTTTGCATTGGCAAGTTAAAGGTTATAAGAGGCTTCAATTTCACCTTTGGTGCCAAAACTAACCAGAAACGGGTTATGTAAACAACAAACTAGGCCAATATACAGCACATTGGTTCAAGCATTCTTTTCATAAATCGCCAACCCTATTCCCTTATTTTGGAGCACGAAGCTTTGTAAAGAATTGTCTAATACTATTACAATGTCACCTAAAGCTGGCGCGTTCACACACACACATACACACACCAATGTAATGTTTGTAACATTTACATGTTGTAAAGTAAGTATGACAAGCTATCACAATAAAAAGCGTCTTGACATCTGACTGATAGGTTCGTTCAATTAAACATCACAGTACCTATATTTCATAATAGTTATAGCATCTTGACATTTGACTGGCCGATGGGTTTAATATCACATCGCAGTATATTTCATAAAAGTTATAAAAATAACAAAAATAACTATCTCTATCACACTGATATTAGAGTCAATCTCATGCGAAATAAAAATATTTTTAATTTTACGTTATCTATTAATAGCATTTGAACCCCGGATCTCCAGAGTGAGAGGAATCTTATCAGGCTATCGTTAATACTTACCTCGGAAATATATAAATCATGGGATCAACTCGGTCCTCCTGGTCCGACTCCATGTAGGCGATGACGTCCAGCCCGAATGTCAGGAATTCACCATCGAAGAAGCGATTCATGAGAAACATTTGCCCTGTTGACATAAATGAAGGTTTTTTTTATTGTGTAAAGGTAGCAAACGAGCATGCAGTCCTTGATGGTAAGTAGCCACTGCCGCCCATGGACATTAGCAATCATCCTCAAGTATGATGACATCATATCTCAGTTTGATCACCGATTCGTTTGTTCGCCTCGCGTTTAAGTATAGCCGGCAACCACGCCTCTCCATACCGAAACACAATAAATTGCTTCACAGAGGATTATGAGGGTGGCGGTGGTACCTCCCCGGTCGAACTACATGAGTTCTACCACCTACCAAAGTATCACATACAAAGAACAAGTAGAAAGTCAAAGGTGGCAGAAATCGTGTAGTTCGCCTCGGGAGGTACGCCAGCCATCCTCATGATTTTACGTGTACGTTTCGATTTTGTGGTTGCCAGCTATAGTTACACATAAGACAAATATTTGAGTCCTCAGGGGTATTTGTTATCAATAGCAGGTACGCTTCAATCGTACATGTAGATGATTACTTAAGACCATGTGCGGCAGTCCGCGGCAGTACTCTTACCATCGTGTGGAATGCATGGCAACCTGTATACGATGAAAAAGTTACGTCAATGTGTAACAAGCACATAAATAAGTTTAGTTCTGCTTTCGTCTGAATTATAAAAAATATTACATTCGGAATTGCAGGCTCGGATGCCATCGTAAAGAAATGCAGAAAATCATATGAAATAAATCGTTTGTCGTGTTATTGTTTTTGCGTTGCATTTTCAAAAACGTTATACATTTCAAAACGTAGTAAAGTAGATATTAAGATATTTTTCCCATGTAGGTACTAAAATAGGATGAGAACGAATTAGGTAATATGTAGAAGCTTTATTTATAACTTACAGTAGCCGATTTGATATATGTAAATTGCAAGTTTATTCAATATAGTAGTCAAATCAAGTGCAAGTTTATTTAGTATATTTTTTTAATTCAATAAGAAATTTTGAAAGCAGCATATCGTAACATTGCATGATTTTAGAATTTTTTCTCCAATAGGATTGCGTTTCACCACAATGTTACCTGATATTAAGTAAGAAGTGGCACCTAGAGGCACCTAGAGGCAAGGGACCTAGGTACGCTTGTCTAGAAGGAATTCATTTGTCTTGAATTATTCCCGATTCAAATCTAATTTGGATCTATTCAGTGATTCTTGATTTTATTATTCTTAGATGGAATCTCGTGGACCAGTAACACAAAGAAGACGTTAGCTTAATATTCTGTAGCAGCATCAGACCTGCTTCCGGCGTTTTCAATAACAAAAACGGCGAACGACGCGCCGGAATTTGCTGTCCACGCGCTCCCATACGCAACGCCATGAAACCAGCGATTCTATCAAAGGCTTTTTAGAATATAGAGTTTAATATTTGTATTGTTGACTGTACATAAAATATTCGTATTGCTGACTGTCTATGTTATATGCGAAAGGTGTTATAGTATTATATGAAATGTTAATAGTTTGAAACACCCTAAATAGTTGATAAAAGTAATAAATCCAGGAGTACTTTAAATGATAAAGTGGCATGGGATTGAATTAACCTCACGGTTGTTTTTTTTTTAATATAGATTAAATAAAATTTACTGCTATGGTACCTGATGATAGCGGAGTAATCTTGACACAGACGTTCCTTATCGTACTAATGTAAAGTCATAAACTAGTGAGAATATTTTGTATAACAGGCTTTATTTTGCCGCCTGCTTTTTCTTCTTGTCTTCCTTAGTCTAAGAGAGAGTCTCGAACTTTATTATTAAGTAAATAATTGCTGTTAAACCTTTTTTATAGTTCATTTCATTTCCTTAAATTTATTTATGGAACATAATGTAACGGGTATAAACTTTTGAATTTGATCTTTAATAGCATTGCTTAGGTATAGTCTATCAGTTTATGCATATTGTTACGTATAATATAAATTCTATCGATTATTAATTGAACGTAAATATTATTAATAGGCGTCTGACTGCTATTAGTATTGATGGTTTCTAAAACATTATAGTATCAATAACATTAAGGGCTTATAAATACAATGACATTACTATCAGTATCTAAACAGATGGATGTATCGTTTAGTAGGTACATATTTTTTTCTTAGTCATAAGCAGTTTCACCCGCTGTTTTCGTGGCTTGTCTTCTTTCAGAAATATCAGTAAGCCATCTGTCGCGAGCGGCGTCCTGAATCGCCAACTAGTGCGTGCCCCGCGGTTGTAAATCACAATATTGAATTAAATACAAACATAAAACTGTCTTTACAGTCTCCGGAGTTTTTATTGTTCACCAGTTGGAGACCTTCGGCGTTTTGTTCAATCGATGAATGGGCTTTTCATGTTTTGGATAAGAGTCCCGGGGCCAGTATACCTACTGAGAGATTGTACCATTTTACCGTTTACATTAAACGTCTTGTTATTTAGAAGGGTTTGAATTCGATTCCATTCCAACTGTGTTGATGAATGAACTGTGTTGTTCGAAAAGGAATTGAACTATGTAATCTATACATATAAAGCTAAAGAGGGGCAAAAGTCTCTACATGAAAAATATTCGAAAAAAAATTGTCTGGGGATACTTAGAATCGATAACAAAACACGTTCTTAAAGGCTTACAGGACTTTGATGCAAACTTGACTAATCTGTCGAGAGGTCCCCAGGCCGGGTTTTGGGCCATAAAAATTCAACCCTTAAATATAGGGGTAGCGGGCGGAGCCGCGGGTAGAGCTAGTCTAAGTAATATTTTTGTAGTGTAGAAGCAAACAAGCTTGCAAAGGGACTATGTACCTATAATATTATAATTTAGAAGCTGGAAACGACCTTAAGGTTGCTTTTGTTTGCGTGTATCAGTACAAAATCATCAACGTTACACATATTTAAATAATCTTAGCAGTTTATAAGCAATTTTGATCAGAAAGGTGTTTTCATTGGTTACATTTATACAAAGACGACTGTATCAATCCTCAGGAGTTCATATTGATTTCATAACTCATAATGAGTTTCGAATATACTATAAATATAGTGTGGAATCTTAGTGTAGATTCCATGTGTTGTGGGTGCTATGGTCACACCCAAGACGTATGCTGAAACACGCAGACCCTGAACAGAAATCCAAATTCATCATTCAAATTTCTGTCTGGCCGGGAATCAAAACCGGGACCCCTGTGCGGCAGATTGGTATGCTATATCGGCTGCGCCTCGCGGGTCGTTAACACGAATAACATGAATGTTTGGTCACCTTCAGTTTGGCAAAAGGAGTACAGGACGTCCTCCGACCAGGTTGACAGATGACACCGTGAAGGCAGGAAATCAGGTGGTAGAACTCGTTAAGTTCAACCGTTTTGTGTTTCGATTTGGAGAGGCGTGGTTGCCGACCATACTTATGCACGAGGCGAACATCTTAGTCCTCAGGTGATCTAATTGTACTTGGGGATGATTACTAATGTCCATGGGCGGCAGTGACCACTTACCATCAGGTGGACTGCATGCTCGTTTGCTACCTT
>DWNR01001854.1:0-14160 GCA_018250455.1 Polygonus leo | reverse complement strand
GAATGCTCCGGTGGTTCGGACATGTTGAAAGAATGACGGATGAAAGGTTACCAAAACAGATATACAATGCGAATGTGACGGATGTAGATACCGAGGGAGACCCCGACTGACATTTCTAAAACGTGCAGTAGATAAATTAAAAATATAAATTCATAATTCTTGCTTAGACAAGGGCTGTAAATAGTTTTCGTTTCCTCATTAAAAGGAACTTTTCGAAAATAAGTTTTCTTCATCACTCCGGAACGTGGCCCTGGGGTAATAATTAATACTAAGTCCGACTTTGGTCAGAATACTTGGCGGGTGAAGTTAGATTAAACGCTGCATCGACGCGTTCCAAGCGCGCAGCATACTGCTATTGTTGGTTTATTGCGCATTGTATTGCAAATTAGTTTGTGTTTGGAATTTTTCGAAGTGCGAAACTTACGTGGTAGTTCAAAGGGTTTTTGAGTTCAGTGCCTATAAAATGTTGTTGCCTCTAAATGTTTTGTTTGCATGTATATAGAATAGACTTTTTACATATGAAAGGTTTTATTATATTATAAAAAATGGACATCGTTTGAAACAGCCTACCATCTGCGGGTGTACAATATTTCTTATACTAAGTAGTATGAAATAAAAATTTGGTTTCAGGGATATATCAATGCGTCATCATCGCATTTATTTCGTCTTTAACTTTACAACACTAAAAGCCTCATAATTTAGATATTTTAATCGCATTCCAGATTTTTGAATGCCCTGATTTATATTATCACTAGATTTTTACGGAAGGCATTAAAAGGAAACCTTATTCGTTAAGAATCACCTCATCAAAGATCACCATCTCATCCTCAACTCTAGTCAAATATAAGTCAAATAACTACACATGTTTATTTACATACGTTAATTGATTTTGACCCGTGCAACTTCGTTTGCGTCATATAAGAGAGAGTGATACTCGATTTCGTTGATACTCCGCCGCTATTGGTCGTAGCGTGATGTTATATAGCCTATAGCCTGCCTTAATAAATAGACTAGTCAACACAAAAATATTTTTTTCAATTCGAACCAGTAGCTCCTAAGATTCAACGCGTTCAAACAAACAAACAACCTCTTCAGCTTTATATTATTAGTATAGATAGTAATGAACTATTTCCAGAATCGTTTTTATTCTCAATCCCATGATACAGGAGTGTTTATTAAAGTAATGTCTTTGACAAGAGAAGTGTAAAAGTTCTTGTTCATGCAATAAACTACGCTTAGTAGTTAGTACTCACTGAATTGTTAATTCTTAGAAGCTCTACAACACGAGACGGCCTTTTTAAGGCGCACCTGCTCGCTTTTAAATAATTCCGTCGCATATCCATTTTAGTTAGCCATGCTTTTGGTATAGACATTAAATTCTGTTTTGAACTGTTAGGTACTTATTGTTATGTTACTTCTGGGTCAGGTGGTAGTTGAACAAGTGTAGTTCGACCAGGGAAGTACCACCGCCGCCCTCGTAATCCTCCATCCAGCAATTTATTGTATTTCAGTTTGGAAAAGTGTGGTTGCCGGTTACACTTACGAACGAGAACATCTTAGTCCTCAGGGTTAGCCACGCATCTGTAGTCTCCCTCAGGTACGATTAAATCTTACTTAGGAATAATTACTTATATCCATGGATGGCAGTGACCACTTACCATCAGGTGGACTGCATGTTCGTTTGCTATCACAGATGACCACCGTCACCTGTCATCACCAGTGACATACCACCAGGTATGTATATATTTTTTTTCTTTATTTTTACAAGGGGATTGTCAGATATATGTAGGTATGTGAATATTTCATCTTGAAGGTACTAATATATAAATTAGTCTTAACGCGGACATCATGTAGTTTCCTTGCCATCCCTGCTCCTTTATCATTTTACAAAACTCATTTGCCGCTTAAGAATAAGATAAGCTAAGAGCGTTGTGTATTTAAATGCTTTGTATTTTAATACAATGGTACATACATAAATATTTCACTACATACCTTTACATGTTCCTTCTGAGAGCTTATTAAACTGAATAAATAAATTACTACAACCGAAAGATGATTACGCGGGAAATTCGTTCTTTGTGCGATAAGCATCAAGGAATAAGGAGAAAGTTTGAAAAATGATTTTCTTTAAACATGAAATGTCTTACAATTTCGTGGAAAAATATTTCGGGCCTAATTATGTAGGTGTATGCGTGTATTTTACATACCTAATTAGATGGGAGCATTTATAACGAGGTGGGTAAATTAAAGAAGATTTGAACTTCTGTCTATCTTACCATCTTACTGAAAATTAACAAATTTGTGTCAGGTGGTAGAACTCATGTAGTTCGACCGGGGAGATACCACCGCCACCCTCATAATCCTCCGTGAAGCAATTTATTCGTAGTATCGAAGCAATCGTACTCGGGAATGGTCACTAATGTCCATAGGCGGCATTGATCACTTACCATCAGATGGAGCCTTGCGTTTAAGTATAGCTGGCAACCACGCCCCTTCTAACCGAAACACAATAAATTGCTTAACGGAGGATTATGAGGGTGGCGATGATACTTTCCCGGTCGAGCTACATGATTTCTACTACATGGCAACTTCATTTATTAACAAAGAATTTTACAAAACCAAACCTACCTATATACATACCTACTTACAAGCGAATCAGCTATTTCATTATCATAAAAATCTAATCTTTTCCAACGGAATTTTCTTCAGGTATTACGAAATGATATCTTTTTCCTCAACCGGGCTGCTACTTTGAAACAAAAAGTGCGGCCCGGGAGATTCATCTTTGCGGCAAATTAACAAAGTTATACGCGGCAACTGAACTGAACTCAGAAATCAGACCTAAGGGAGCGGTAATTAGTGCCTTTGAGTACCTCTTTTTCTAACAGGCTTCATTGATTATTTTCTGATGATCAATGGTATTTCACTTTTTGTCGTATAAAGCTAACAAATGAAAGCAAAGTTACTATGAAGTCCACTTCATGGCATGTGCCGCCAATACGATCGATCAAAATACGTTGCTACTCCTGAGGAATCGGGAAATTTTAGGCTCACCAAAATCCGAAACACGATAATTTGCATTACAGAGGATTATGAGAATGGCGATAGTACCTCTTTCGAACTACGCGTGTTCTACCACCTGGTAAAAGATTATCTATAAAACGGCAAACAAATCACATTTGTTTTATAGGAGTCCCACTTCGCCTCGATCGTAAGTATAGTATTACTATGATAACAAAAAAGTGGTTGGCTGAACTGCTTTATAATATTAAAAACATACTTTACATACAACGCCACCTGTTAGTATAAAGGAATCCTTTGTTTTTGAACGATTATTTATTTTCCTTTAATAAAGCATAAGTGTGTTAAGCAAATGAATACCAAGACTATCCGATTCAACAGAGAAATAAATTGGATTAACATACTCTTCTTTTATTAACTGGTAGTGTTTGATATTTAATGTTTTAGCCGTATTAAAGCGATAGAAGCAAAAAAAATTAAAACGATTCCTCGCCTTTGCTTAGCATCAAATGTTCGTATTGATGTGTATTTTGCACTGCATGAAATATATTCTCTATACAATTTCGAGATGTTTTGTTTAATATTTTACACTAGCTGTCCGCGCAACATCGTTTGCGTCATATATAAATTTTCCCCGTATTTGCAACATTTTTCGTTGCTACTCCGCTCCTATTAGTTGTAGCGTGATGTTATATACCCTATAACCTTCCTCAATAAATGGATTATTCAACACAAAAAGAATTTTACAATTCGAACCAGTAGTTCCTGAGATTAACGCGTTCAAACAAACAAACTCTTCAGCTTTATATTATTAGCATAGTTTGTTATGTATGCTACCTTAGCCCAATAAGGCCGCTACCACACTACCGACTTCCGAGCGTTTTTTGGACGTTAGTGATCGCTGACGTATGCGCGGCGACACCGTCGTTTACACGCGACAAACTCGCCGCGTTTCTAAGACGCTCGCGGCGCTTATGTAGTTTTTTTATCGTATAAAAGTAGCAAACGAGCATGCAATCCACTTGATATATGTGGTCACTGCCGCCCATAGCCATCAGTAATCATCTCCAAGTAGGATTGAATCATACCTCAGCTTGATCACAGATGCATTGCTCCCGCTGAGGACTAAGATGTGTATAAGTATAGCCGGCAACCACGCCTCTCCAAACCGAAACACAAGAATTGCTTCACAGAGGATTATGATGGTTTTGGGGTAGGAGCGAAAATGTTTCTCTTTTCTTTAGTTTTTTTCTTATTAAACGTTAAATAGTGAAATTTAAATTACAGCTTCATATTAATACAGCAAATTTAAATTAAAGCTTGAATCCGATTCTCGCTTGGCCGGTATTAAGTTTGTTTCTATTTTGACTACTCAAGCGTTTATCGTATAGCTGTTGCTAGCATAATTATTAGCATATAATGATATGTAATGATAATAATGTAGCAAACAAACCGTTCGGTCCTAGGGACGCCTAATGAGCTCACTTAGACCGAGTCATCGTTATGCAAATATGTCTGGACAATTACGATCGAAGTTTCTTGCAAATACCATGATGTATACACACATATATGTATAGATGAAAGGTCCTCCGTCTGTCTGTATGTATTATATATTTTTCTAAAAAAAATCTTACGAATAAAGGCAGAAAAGTCGCAGGCAATTGCTAGCAATGTTTTGTTCAAAAATATAGACTTTGCAACATATCCAAACACTCACGATTTCTTCGAAATAAAAATTTAATCCTGTGTAAGCGTTCCTTCCATTATTTCTGGAACAATCTTCAATCAGATTGAAGTCGGCACTCAACGAAAATTGGGATAAAAATGAGCGTAATTAACGTTTCAAACTTTTTCTTTTCATTTCCTTTCCGAATTATTTTGCTTGAACCAAACCCCGATTTCTGGTTTCAACCTTTTTAAATTTGAAACACGATTCGTTTTTATTATAATGAAGTCCTGACAGTCCACTTGATAGTAAGTTTAACTAATTTATACCTTTTTATTCTGATTTAAACAATTGTTGTCTTTCGGGTAGAGTTTTTGTGTCGTGTTGTTGTTGTGAACTTTCTATCAGATGATATCAAAACTGTATTTTTCTTGTGACATACAAATTATTTACTATAAAATCTGAAATACTACTTAACCTGCGTAGTTTTTAAGTTAATGTCAGTTAAGGAAATGATTTCGCGACTGGACTGTATATTGACTTCAATATTCAAAATGAATGTTTATATGATTATCTACACCAATATATTGTTATGATTACACCAAAATAAACTAAAATATTGTAGAAATTCATTGCTTAATTAACACTGAAAAAATGTTTAAGGACGTATGCTTACGTTCTAACTATTTTTAGCCGCGAGCAAAAGTTAGTTCTTAATAAACAAAGTAAAGTCTGAACTCGCAAAGACTAGTTCAAACGGCTTCAACTACACATCAATGCAAATGTTGAGCCAACTGCTGTTAATATTTGAATATGGTGCAGCAACGTTCACATAGCGCTCAGTGCTAATCAAACTGTATTATCTCGGTTCGAGCCACTTCATACTGTTATGTTACAGACACTACTCAGGTATAGTATGTTTAGTGTTACGAGAGCAAATATTTTCCAACATGTCCCCGCCATAAGAATTAGGGTACACACATCCAGGCCCGGCTTTGCGTCGTAGGGTTGTAGATCTGTTTGTGATAGATAGATAGATAGATAGGTAGATAGATATACAGATAGATAGATGGATAGATATAGATATATAGACAGGGCTATACTTATTGGGTTTCCGTTTATTTAGTATAAAGTTAGCATATAAGCATGTAGTACACCTGATGTTGGACATTAGTAATCATCCCCAAGTTCGAATGAGTCGTACTCGAGTTCCACCACAAAGCTGTTGCTACCCCTGAGGACTAAGTGTTCGCCTCGTGTGTAGCGTTGGTACCTCTCCAGGCACACTACACGAGATTCTTGGTTTATGATTTACTCAATGGCATAGATTCTATACTATTGTTATAATTAATATTTGTCAATCTTTTAGTACCTACTCTCCTTTTCGATCGGTACTCGATTTTCAAAGGTAGTCGCAATTGGCGCAATACCTCTGTTTGCAATTCTCATCACGAACACTCCAACTTAACACATTTATATAAGATAAAAACTCGATTTCTGACGATTCAAGCCGAAATCGGATACAAGTGGCGAATATTATCAATTATTAGGTCATTGCTATACGAACCGGTGCCAAATGGTTGAGCAGTTTTAAAATTGTGTTACAGGTCAGATCATATTTTATTTCGCGCGCCGTATTTTCCGACGTAATCTGATTTTGTGGGGCACATTTTATGTACCTCGGTAACTTTGATGTGGTTATTATGCTATCCCTGTAAGCTATTTGCCTGCGAAGCAGCGAAATTGTTTTAAATTGAAATTTATTGCTCGAGACCCTATAGGTAAAGTTGGTTAGCTATTTCGGGATCATTAAGTGTCATGATACAATTTTGATGTATTTTCTAAATGTTTGGCTTATTTGTTTAAGGTTTTGTTCATTTTAGCTGTTAATAGAAAGGAGGAGGTGGTAAAACTCCGGGGAGGTACCACCGCCAGCCTCATAATCTTCCGTGAAGAAATTATTGTGTTTCAGTATGAAGAGGCATAGTTGTCGGTTATACTTATACACGAGGCGAATCTTAGAGGTAGCAACGCATCTATGAACAAACTTAGGTAAGATTGAATAGTCAGTACTCCAGGATGATTACTGACGTCCATAGGCGGCAGTGATCACTTACTATAAGGTTGACTGCATGCTTGTTTGCTACCTTTATACGATAAAAAAGGAGCTGGGCTGTATCTTTTGATTATTATAGGTAGAAATTTGAATTATTTTACGAACAATAAAATTGGATTTAGTGAATATATCTGTTTATTCATAGAATAAATAGAGTTATTTTCTGAAATAACATGTTACTTTACAATAACGCTTTGCTTCTGATATTGTTTACTTTGTTTTGATACTGTTTACTTTATCTCAGTATGTACTTTATACGCTCTATAATGGTACGTATAAACAGGAATTTTAGTCAAGATTGTTTAAACTAACTTCATAATTTCCATAAAGTAACTGATAAGATTAAACTTAAAATTGTAAAAAATCGTATCGTGACGAATAAACGACGAACACGTTTAAAACTTACTTTGTTTACATATTTTCATTTTAAACGCTTCCGTTTTGTATTAAAATGTTTGCTTTACAGAATGTAGTGTAAATCTATTGGCGAATGAATAACAAAACATTGTAAGGTGCGTGTGAATAATGTTTACACGCTCGTGGCCATTCAACCGTTTCGTTAAATTTATTTTGTAGTTATTTTTAATTTAACTTACGGGTTTAATTTAACTTTAAGGTTTCTTGTTGAAAAATGAGTGTTTCAATTTTCCTTTTGTAGTTCATCCATTCCATTGATATTATCATGCTATTAATTTTCATATTTAATCAAATATGGTAGCCATTGCCATTAAATCCATTATTTAACATACATAAATTTTTCACATTGATATGAATTTGTTTTTGGTACAATACTCATATATAATTTAATATATTCGCGGAATTTGGACATTTTTAATTATATTTTGTAAGGTGTAGTAACGATAAGCGGATTTGGATTCTATTTAGATATCCTCTGCTTACCCCGTTAGGGATTTGGTGTAAAGATGTGTATGTGTGTGTGTGTGTGTGTATTTCGACTCAATTGCATGGATCGAGGACACGATGGATATTTTGCTTTTGTCGTGAAAATCCTCTGACGAAAATACTCTGACGATGTTCATATTTTAGAATTCATACACATAAGTTTAAGTTGTCTGTCCACAAACCTATTTAATTTCAACACTTAAGCCCGAGCATAACCGAAACAAGACAGTGAAACTTAGCGACACTGTTACGTTATAATTACAACTTATCTGATCAGTACAATAAATAACGAAACTTTGCTAATTTGCATCCTCCCTCGCTGAGCCCGCGAAAATTATAAGCGTCTTCATAATTAAATTGAAACGTAAGTTATGGAGTTTAAAAAGTAAGTGCGATTCAGGCGCGGGGAGGCTTGTCACCCGCGAACTTGATGGAAATTTAATTAGAGTGTGCCGGACGTCGACTGGGCGAGTTGGTGCAAGTTATAAACGGTAGCGTTAAAGGTATACTGTAGGTTGGCTCGCTACATTTAATATACAGCAGCCTCTTGTACATTTTATTTACAAACTAGTTTTCATGAAGACCATGGAATATGACAAAAGTTCCAAACATGAGCGGTTTTACAATAAGTGACATTACTATTACAGACGGATTTAAATAAGTACAGTCGCCAGTAAGTTTCCAAAAACAAAATTACTACATAATATAAACATTCGGCAGTTGTGATTTAACTGCCAATTGTGTTAGCGTAAAGTTATATCGCTACTAAGTATACGATGGAACATACAGCAATAAGACGCACGAGCGGATTTACAATGTGTAGAATCAGTTAATAACAAGCACATTTAAACAGATACCCTCATAATCCTTCGTGAAGTAATTCTTGTGTTTCGGTTAGAAGGGGCGTGGTTGCCGGCTTAGTCCTCAAGGGTGACACATCTATGGTTAATCCCAGGTACTATTCAATTGAACTTGGGGATGATTACTAATTTCCATGGGCAACAATGGCCACTTACCATCAGGTGGACTGTATACTCGTTTGTTATATTAATACGATAAAAAAAGTTCCTTAGTTTTAATAGGACGTGGCGCTCACGACTTACTCCAATTGATGTTCATGATAGTTATAAGTTAATATCAGCTCGGAATGGGCGATAGAGTGCGGCGCAAACCACAAGCGTCAGCGAATATGTGATTGAATAAAGCGCAAGTTACAATCGACCCAAGCAGATTAACTTATGTTAAATCTGTTAATTTATTATCTATTTTCAATTAAATTAGTTTCGTACAAAAAAAGGTTCTTAATTCGATTATCTGATACGTGCTGATTATATTAAAATATTGCATCATATTTTCCGTTTCCATATAAATTTCGAAATACCTGAATATACCTATTAATGAATTATTATGAAACATTTTCTATAAATTTACTCCTGTTCCCGGATACCGTTTAAAAAGCCACTCTGCTCATATTAATACTGAAACGCCATGTACTCTAACTTCATTATTCAATCCCCGGTCATTGGATTGGATCGAAGTACGGTCGCCTTAGATGGATATCATTAATCTAATTCGGAGCTAACATTAATAAGTTTAATTATTCACGACCGAAAATGCCCATGGAAGTTTCATTTTATGGAGTTTCATGGGTCCCGTAATGTTTTGGTTCGGTTAAGTATACTAACTAATTTACGGCGTGCACATAGTAGATTACGTTGTTATAGTGTTTCAAAGTTTTTACCCATTTTTTTGGGTTCTGCACCCCAAGGGATGGCAACGAAACCCTAATGGTAAGCTTTTGCTGCCGTCCGTCCATTGCTATGTTAGCTAAATCAATATCTTTACTTCTATACTAATAATATAAAGCTGAAGAGTTTGTTTGTTTGTTTGAACGCGCTAGTCTCAGAAACTACTGGTTCGACATTTATTGAGGAATTGTCTCTACAACATCACGCTACGACCAATAGGAGCGGAGTATCAAAGAAAATGTTGCAAAAACGGGAAAATCGTGCCTATCTGCACTCTGGCCTGATTATTTTATTGTATAAGTCTATATATAGTTTCAATAAATTCCATCCCCAAGGATTTCGAAATAGTATAAACGAATGAAAGTAAAGATAATAATTCAAACTTGTATGGTATCATTAGATTAGTCGTAATTATAGCACTGACACAGTCTATTTTTGCCTATTGGTATTAACTGCAAAGAATAATTCGTCGTGATTTTGTGGCTTCGCGTAAAATTCTAAATATTTGAGCAATAAAGAGTATCAAAACTACAATATATAAAAATATGCGTATCATGTATAATCCGCCTGATGGTAAGTGGTCACTGCCGCCCATGGATATCAGTAATCACCCCCAAGTACAATTAGATCATACCTAAGTTTGATCACAAAGAGATCGTGAGAGATCAATTGAGATCCATCTTGAGTGCAGTTTAAGTACTAATTTCAGCAGTTTAAGTAATAAATAATGACTGACTGAAAGTCGCATTCAAGATATTTCTGGAGTTCACTTTAGCCTTGTGAAGTATATCCGTACTTTACCGGTCATTGAAATTGCTTCCATTTTTGATACAGTTTTTTTGAAAATATATGTCCAAAACTGTACCAGTTTCATGAAATTGCAATGGAACAACACGTTGTACGCTACCCTATTAATCCAGTTTAGCGAGGCAGAGTTATTCATATTGCATATTCGGTGAAATTCCCCATTTGCGAGGCTATTTCAGAAGACTGGCTTTAATGACTGCATATGACATGGCTATGGTGGTCTAATGTAAGGTTTGCGTTCTCTTACATTGTGCTGTATTTTCTAATTGGTATTACCATAGCAGCTACTATTACAAATAATAAACGTAAAAATACAGGGTGTCTTCGAATAAAATACCGGAATATTTGGCATGCATTCTGCTTAAATGTTATTTTATTTGTGTCTATTTTTTTAATACTTCAAACATCGTCATCTGATGCTACGGTCATCTGGTGGTTCCGTACGCAATGGGTATCAATGACACTATTACAACGATTTCTTTGTACATCTGTCTATACATTGTTCGTCTGTCCATTTATCACTGAGCTCTTAAACCGTAATAGGTAGACAAGTTAAGCCATTTTTTTCAATTATCTTTTATTTTGCTTTGCTAGAGTTTATTAGAAAACGAATGTCCAAAACTTCATCAATGTCATAAAAATTGCTATGAAACAATGCCACTATGCGCTACTGTATGAATCCAGTTTAGCGAGGCAGAGTCATTCATATTGCATTTTCGGTACATCCGGTAATAAACATAAAAATACAGGGTGTCTTATTTTTTTTAATAGTTCAAACATCGTCATCTGATGCTACGGAACCCATCGAGCGTAAGTTCGACTCGCATTTGACCAATAATTTAGAAAATGTATGCCCTAGATATCACTACTTTTATGAAATTGTTATGAAACAACGCCACTGTTCGCTACTGTATTAATCCAGTTTAGCGAGGCAGAGTCATTCATATTGCATTTTCGGTACAATTCCCCATTTGCGAGGCTATTTCAGAAGACCGGCTTTAATGACGGCATGCAACACGCGGTATAGTGGTCTAACGAAAGGATTGCTGCAGGCGGTCTGTTACATTGTACTGTACTGAGGTAAATGAAAGAGATATTGATTAGGTTTTTTTTGTATTCAGTCTTCGATGTTTGATGTCCTTAAGTTTTTAGCGATGGTATCCCAGAGGGTAGTAAAGACCCTATAACAAATATTTCTTTGTACTACCTATCTATTCGCTCGTAAGAACATTGATCGCAGGGCTGAATGTCTTGAATCGTAATTGGCAAACAAATGAAGCCGACTTTTTTGATTATTTTTTCTTTGGCTTTGCTTAGGAAAGGTATACACTAAATATCGCCAGTTTCATGAATTTGCCATGAAACAACGCTACTGTTCGCTACTGTATGAATCCAGTTTAGCGAGGCAGAGTTATTCATATTGCATTTTCGGTACATTTCCCCATTTGCGAGGCTATTTCAGAAGACCGGCTTTAATGACGGCATGCAACACGAGGTATAGTGGCCTAATGAAAGGATTGCTGCAGGCGGTCTGTTACATTGTACTGTAGTGATGAGGTAAATGAAAGAGAAATTGATTAGGATTTATTCGTATTGTCTTCGATGTTGGATGTCCTCATGTTTTCGGGATTCCGTACCCAAAAGGTGCCATCGACTATTATTAAGATTGGTGGTTATGTTTCATTGTACTTTACTATATTGTATTGATTAGGTATTTTTGTGTTAAGTATTTAGTAAGTAAGACTATGTTAGTTGACTTGGTACCATTAGGATTACAACCTAAATTTCAGGCTGCTAGAGCCAGAGTGGCCTAACTGAATTTTAGAGAAGTTTCCCCAATTTGCTTTTCCGTACTAAAGATCTAAATTTTATATTAAAAAAATGATTATATTTCTTAACAGTAAAAAACAAGTTTAAGTCATTCAGGTATTGTAGTTTACCATTTTTAAGTAACAAAAATCCCAATATTATAATTAAAGGCCGCTTACAGCTTTGTCACCTTTTGTCTAAAATATATATTTTCCTCTTTTGTGTTGTTATTATTTTAATGGTATTTAGCAAGCCTGTAGAATTTTTAGTATTAGAGTTTATATTGTGTGTTACAGTTATTATGTGACTGGATACGGCAACTTGCCAAAATAAATGTCTTTCTTTCTTTTTTCAATAATTCAATATCGCTAGAATGCACATAAGCCGCCCTGGTTCTGGTTCTCATTTGTCGTCTGAAAAATGTTGTCTGTTTTCCATACATATGTTATCATTCATAGATAGGGTAAAAGTCCAAAATGAAGTCGACTTTGTATTACTACCTCTAAATCTTATTGTGTGACCTATGTCCACGCTTTAACTTCTGAATCGCAAATTGCTACATTTATATGGGTTGTTTAATTATTGTATTATAAATTGACCGTATATATAGAAACAAATAAACCGTTTATAAATAATAAAATATTACTAACTGACCCAGCAAACGTTGTTCTGCCATAAATACAAGGAAGAAAATTTTACGGTACCCGATATGCACACAAAATTTCATGAGAATCGGTCGAGCCTTTCGGAGGAGTTTGGCAACAAATACTGCGACACGTGAATTTTATATATTGAATATTCAAATCATTTTCGAAGAGAACTCCAGTAAAGTTTTGAAGCAAAGTTCAGAAATAGCTTAAAGCGTATGCTTTGCTGCTATAAGTCTAATATTGGAACAATTTCCTCCTCGAGGGTACTTAAGTATAATACTTCAATATTACTTTAAACTCTAATTTGCAAATATTTACTTCAGCTTGGCTTAAAATAACACCTTGTTTATATTCACAACAGTTTCATTTGGATTTGTTGAGAACGTGACTAAAATAGCTTGCTCAGCCATCTAACAAATATCTGTGAATGAACTCAATGGTTCTGGTTCCCATTTGTCGTCTGAACAATGTTGTCTTTTGTCTATGGACATCTCTTATCATTCTTAGATAGGGTAAGAGTCGTGCATAAAGACGATTTCATGTTACTACCCCTGGATACTAAGATGCTCTTCTCTTGTGTGACCTATTTCCTAGTGACCTATTTCCACGCCTTTCTCGATATTGCAAATTGATAATAAAAACATGCGTTGCGACGGATTTGTATTTACATTTATATAGGTTTTTAAATTATTGTATTAATTAGTCGTATACAAATAAACCGTTTATAGAATATTAAAATATTATATCATTCAAATCACTTTTGAAGAGAACTCTAATAAAGTTTTGAAGCAAAGTTCAGAAATAGCTTAAAGCGTATGCTTTGCTGCTATAAGTCTAATATTGCAATATTACTTTAAACTCTAATTTGCAAATATTTACTTCAGCTTGGCTTACAATAACACCTTGTTTATATTCACGACAGTTTCATTTGGATTTGTTGAGAACGTGACTAAAATCACTTCAGCCATCTAACAAATATCTTTGAATAAACTCAATGGTTTTGGTTCTTATTTGTAGTCTGAAAAATGTTGTTTGTTGTCCATGAACATCACCTATCATTCTTAGACAGGGTAAAAGTCCTACATCAAGTCGATTTCGTATTACTACCCCTGAATAAGTAGATAGTCTCCTCCAGATCTAGATCCATAGTGACTAAAATAGCCATCTAACAGATATCTCTGAATAAACTCAATGCGAATAAGATAGCCGACTTGTGTGCATACTTTTGGACGTAGGGTTGTCAACATTTAGGGTTGTCAACGAGATAATAATATTTTTAATTTTATTATGTAACGGGTACTCACGATAAATAGTTTTCTGAATGCAGTTTTAGAATTTAGCAGTTTTACGGAATTGTTTTGTTACTAACGCTTTAATTTTATATTTTTCTATACTCCGATATGTTTTTTTTAAAGATTACTTTCACATATTTATGGGTTT
>DWNR01001853.1:0-14162 GCA_018250455.1 Polygonus leo | reverse complement strand
CAGACTTTCGACCCTCTTTAGCTTTATTATATGTATAGATAGATAGAAGATATATTTTTTTTTCATATTTAGTTTTGTCTGTTGTACTCTTACGTATTATATAGTGGTAGTTATAATAAACCTACCTTACTTAATTGTGTCCCATTTTATTACTTTGTAACCCTATTGTTGATAGTTGATAAATTATAGTCCAGACATAGACAGGATGTAAGAAAATACTAATCATAAAATTAGACATATAGGCACAGGCCAAGGTTAAAGTCTACTCGCATATTAGACAACAAAAAATACGTTTCCTTTCTAAAATTCAAAATAATTTCTGTTGTTACATTCTACCCCTCCGTCGCTACGCCATCAAAAACATCTAGTTAAGTTAGTACCTATGTTTTATTATGTTGTGAAATTAGGAAAATTAATCATGTACAATAACTATTTAATAACAAAATCATACACGTAGGTTTATTTCCATCTAGATTAACTTTATCGATTCTTCTTCAAAAGTTTCTTCAAATTAAACACCACGCGGTTTTCATAAAAATTGACATTTACGTAATTCGTCTATAGTTCTAGAAGTCTAGACTCAACATAAACAATAACTATGTAGGTATTACAAATATGAGATTAAAAAAAAAGGGTAGAAAAGGGGAAATTCCCTCCCTACTATAAACACATACATTCCCCGCCATACTTTCAAAGAAAGAGATGAATGTATACAGCACGTGTAAATGCGTCCCACTCGCGCTTCGAACAGTGACCGCTGCTCCACCTGTCATTTCAATGAATTGTTATATTGAGAAGTTACATGCCATACAATATCATTGATCGTTACTTCCTTCATTGAGATTCTTAGAAAAAAAAATGCAGTAAAGAAATATATTAATAGTAAGTCAGTAAACGAACCATGCTTCCAACATATTTATTAGCAAGCTGAAGTGCCAATGGGCAGGCTATATCAAACGGAAATTCGTCAATAAATAATCAAGTAGCGCGCCTGCCTTATCGCTAGGTTTAGATATATAAAAATAGTTCTTAAAATATTACCTATAGGCGGCCCTGTCTAGACAAGTACGTGAGTAAAAACATAAAGCTTCATTTTAAACACCTATCAATGATGTGTGAGGGGCCTAAATACCTTTACCTACCAGTGGGCAAGTGCCCCCCATTTTTGTCGGTATTCGAAGTAACCTATCATAAGATCTCTCGTGGAAACGTGCATGGAAGGACGCAATGCTCTTAAGATGAGGGTGTAAGCAACCATGCGCTTTCACGTACATGCACTTTGCCAACGATTGGCATCCTTCTCGCAATGTTAATGTTGTAATAAATATTGTTTTTAATAAAATAAATATCAAAATCAGTCCATTGCCTCAGCTGTTCAAGGCAACATACCTAGTATTTTTCGTATTGTATTCAAATGTATAATAGCAATACAATTTAGCTGTTATATTAAAATAATTTAGAGGTGCGAAAAACACAGACATTAAAACTTGGGAGTCATAGGGACTGCCAATAGAAGTGAAAACTAATAACTTAGAATTTTAATATTAATATTTGAAATTTGATAATGTTTCAATAAAAGTTAGACAATAAGGTAAAGTGGTCAACATAAATTAGCAATGACGCCGTGTAGCGATTTTTTTTATCAGTGAGTACTTGTTTGGTGAACTGTACTACGGCGTATCCATGCGTGTAAGACTTAAAAATTGCATCTGTAGTCCTTTCGCGACTGTACGAGGGGTGAGGTTTGGGTTTGGGATGCATCACTGTCGCTAAGCGCGTTCAATTGGTTCTTTTGAGCGGTGCACAGGAACAAAACGATGTAATAATCGGTAAATAGCTAACACGATTTGAGTTTACTTTTTAAGTAGCTATTGACTATTTTGAGACGCGATTACACGCCAGTTTAAAATGTGAAATATTTATTATTAATATTGGGTGCTAGCTCCGTCCGTTTTGTATACATTTTACCATCTGTTATTCTTCGTCTATGTCGTCATGAAACATCGCATTCGTAAGCCCGACATAACCTTGGGAACGACATAGCAACACAGGTAGTAATAGTACCTTGAAATAATTACAATTATTAATTACGGACTAACTTAGCTGCATATGTAGAAAAGTACAAGGCTAGCCTTTCGCAGATTAATTTATAAATTTAGTAATTTATGGCTTTGTTAGCTAATTATCAAGGATTCTCCGTTTGTGAAAAAATATGAATTTTATCCGGATACAAAACGTATTATTCATTACTAATATCTAAAGTTCTCTGGTGTATTACAGAAAGTTGTATACATCAAAAATAATTTTTAACACTGTGTATTTATTAAACCTGCTAAAACTACAAATAAAAAGTTATTTATAATATACTGTAGAACAACGCCATCTAGTGAAGTAGCTAAACATAAAATAGTAACCGAACATCGAGTAAACTAATTACTCGCGATGTATGGAACATTTATTTTCTTATTTGACCCAAACGGACTTGACTTGACTCGCATCGCACTTGGCATTTCTATCCGTCCTTTCCATTTGAAATCGAAATTCTTACTATTCATGTTTTATTTCATAAAATTTATTGAAGTATAGGATATCATATTGTCAAAGAAAAACCACTATCCACATTTCGGCTAAGATCTAAGATTTTTCTTATTAAAAAGTTATTATAGTATGTTGACCCCCAACTTACTTTAAAAACAATTGGCTAAAACATCAAAAACTTCATTCGTTCCTAATTATAACAAAGCAATTTACTGCAAAATTGCGAATTTCAGAGATTTACCACAATATACTCTATTTGTCTAAATACAAAGGTCATATTTGCTTGTTAGTGGCAGTAGATAGTAATATATGGCAGCATAGTTAACTGACCTTTTTAGATAACCTGACATTTAAATTGATTTGCTCTATAATAATATCGCCCGAGGGTCGGACTCGACCATTCTAAGATAAAATTTACTAAGACATCAGATAGGTAATATAGTAGGTATCTACAAAACAATAGTTTTCTTCTTTTATAATACGTGTTTATATATATAATTAAATACCTACTATTCTATAGCTATCTATTTTATTTTAAAATTTTCAAAGATGTCTTTACGTTCCTAAAATTGTGAAAAAGCTTATTTATTTTTGTTAGATTGATCATTCTCTCCACTTATAATACGAATCGGTTAATGACACACAGAAACCTGTATTAGTTAATTGTGTAGTTAAATAGAATATGTTAATAGGTTATTCAAATTCACATATTAATAGAAACATTGTGGATTTGCGCCATCTAGCGAGGACGGTTGGTACCTGCTGGTTTATATGAGGCGATGCGTGATGCAGGAAATAGGAATTTTACTAAGTAGGTACGTATATTTATTATGTACTTGTATTTAATGGTATTTCATTAAATGAAACAAATACAGAGTTATCCTGCCACATAGCATTTTAAAAACCGTCACTCTGTTGAAAACGAGAAATCTAGTTTTATTCCTACTAATACGTTGTATTATCCAATATTTTTATAATTATTGCACACAATAAACAGATTAATGTTATCTTCAGAGAATTGACGAAATGCCTCCTAGCGAGTGTCATGACCCTATTTATCTTTTCGATATAGCAAAATAACAACTGTTACTTCACGTTATTTTTTTTGAGAATGGTTTTGTTCTAAAAATGCTCTGAAAAGCAAGTATTTATTGAGAAGTCTACATAACATAAGGCACAAAGAATTCTACACGCCATGGCTGTATGTCTACCGTACCGTTAGCGGTTTTAGCGGGACCTAACCGCATTTCTTTATCTGTGGCTTAAAGTAGGAAGCAGTCACTAGCGCCTCTTAGCGTTATTTCTCTTTTGGCATAATTTGTAATGTTTTATAATGATTATACTTATTTAAAATTCGCCTCTCTTATATTATAAATGTATTATATTGTAGTTACTTTATATAATTGAGCATAAATACGTAGATATACTGAGAATAAGTACGACAAAATGTATTTATCGCACTAAATATACTTTGTAACTTACCAAAAATAAAATTAAACAATAAAAATTCGCGTTATAAAGGTACCTTCTACCTATCACGTTTTCCGCAAAATTTCTATTTAGTCGAGAACCTCCTAAAGCTAAAACATTTTTACATTGCGTTCTCCCCTCGCATGAGTGAGCGAGACAGCTATCTGTGCGTCATGTCGAGATATTGTGATGTTGGTTTTCCTTTAATTTCGCGGCTTATTTTGTTCCCGAATAATAATATCTACCTTGTTGACCAGATATTTTAAGCTTTCAATAATAGTGTGAACAACCGCGTTCAGAAATACCTACGCATATACATTTATAAATAAACTGAGTACGAGAGAAGAAAATGGTGACGATTAAAAAATCGATGGAAACAATTTTAAAATGTTTTTTATCCACTGGTTATAAGATAATTTACAGGTAGTAGAACTCATGTCAACGGGGAGGTACCACCGCCACCCTCATAATCCTCCGTGAAGCAATTTATTGTGTTTCGGTTTGGTGAGGCGTGGTTACCGGCTATACTTGCAAACGAACCGCCGTCCGTGGGCGGCAATGGCCACTTACCATCAGGTGGACTGCATGTTCGTTTGCTACCTTTACACAATAAAAAAAAATAACAAATATTTGTTGATTTATTGGTCTTATCTGTACTTCCTATGTACCTGCGTATCCTTTACAAGAATGAAGCAGCGCAAACTGACTACGGAACTAGGTAGTAGGTCAGCAGCCCCATTCAATGCAATCATTTATTATAGAACGCGACCATTAAAACAAGGAAGGTGTACGATACGTTGAACATACAAACCTATTATTGAGAAGTTGAGTAATACGTCTATAATAAGTATTTGGCGGGAAGTCACTGCTGAATGAACCTAAAAGAATTGTTTCTAGGCGCATATTAGTGCGTTTGGCCAAGGCCCGGCGTAACACAGAGTGTATTTTACAAGAAACTTTATTTTTCCAATATATGGTTTTTATAAGTATTCTTGTAAACTGTGAAAAATTTGCAAAAGTTACGTCAAACGGGTGCTCAGATTTTCGGCTCTTTCTTTAACTCTTAAATTATGGGACACTTTCCGTTCAAGTTGTAGGAAACAAATAAAAATACCTAAATAATTGTATAATGCGTAATTTATGGAACATTAAATACAGTTTTACAAAGTTTTTTTTTCCGTTCATAGAACAAGGAGAAAAGTGGAGACATGCTAAATGCTCCATGCATTACTATTTAGAATGAAAATGTGGACTAAGTCAAATTTTTCATTTTAGTACTTCAAGATTCCGTTTTTTGGATAGCATATTGGCCCTAACTTTAACTTGTGTAGTAATGTTTTGCTGGGATTTTATTTACTCCATCGCTATTTTTAAGTACTGTAGAAAAATGTTTCTAATTTTTAAAAAGATCACAAAAGTGTATCGATACTTCGTCCAAGTCGCATACAGATGCTAGTTTTATATATTTTATAATGATAAGCATTTTGTATGAAAGTTCAAAAAGGATATTTCTTACATATACTTACGCCTCGTCCATAATCGCCTTTTTTCTTTCCTATTAACTGAAATAGCTTGCTGTATGCATGTCCTTGTATCTACTTCGTATGTCTACATATCGACTTTATTGTACAGGTATAGACACTTTATTATTACGATAAAAATGCAATTTTAATCTTGGTTTAAAAACTTTTTTCAGAAAATGATTAAACATGTCATAAAAAAGATCAATGGAATCACGCAGATCAATGCAAAATGAGCCTTACGGTATTGTAATATATTTTGAAACGACTTGACCGATATGAGGAATTAAATACGTTCTGTTTGGGCAAGTTTATGGTTGAATCTGCCAAAGTCAAAGACACATCCAATTAGGGTTGCCACTCATCCTGGGGAATGAAATAATTCGAAAAAATCAGAAAGGAACGTGCATACGATTTCTGTCATAAACATTATTTTGAATGAATTTAGTGATAGATTCAAGGAATAAAATCGAGTATAATAAAATTATTGATAATATTTATGTGAAAACTTGAAGTAAAAACAATTAAATATAACAACGTATATTTGAGATTAGACACAATTATACTATTTTTTTTCTAATATATTATATTTTGATAGAAAATTAAATTAAATTAAAGGGAATGAAATTATGTGCATCACAACTATGTCAATTACAACATAACTCAAAACTTGGCGATATAGTAATATTTATTTCTTAATATGATCTGATAAGATGAATTGTGATATTATATAGGAATATATTTTATTCTTAATCGGAATAATGTTTCGGGGATAGTCAATAAGTAATACAAGTTGTTTTGCTGTGAAGGAGAAACGGCAAAAGAAATTTCATAACGGACACTCATCTTATGCGGTTTATGCACAACATTTGCTCATGTATGGGTGTAACAGTATGGGTGTTAACTGTCAGCCCTACATTCAAGTAGTGTGTTCTGGTTAACGAATTCATATTCTGACGAAATCTCCAACTAGTGCCAAGATTTCTTTCAAAAGGCAACGACCTATACACGGACAGAGTTATAGATGCGATTAGAAGAATCTCGTATGCGTTATTTCGTATCATTAAGGTTCAAAATCGTGAAGCAAGCCATCAAGGCCCGCGACCGTTCTTGTTTCACGCAAGGCTTGATGGTTTTCTGGCTCGAGAGGCAAAATCATCCTGGCGGAAAATAAACTCGTGCGCATCGCAAATTACCTTCATTCTCAGACAATATCTTCAAGTAAAATATAATTAAAAATCGATTTTTTTCGAGCCGACTAATGAGTATGACGTATTAAAGCGAATAAACTCGGGAAGTTCAAAATTTTACAAGGTAACGTGACGAATGCAAGAGGTCGTTCAACTTTAAAAACCACGCGCGACTTTTCAACGAACATTTTCTGTGGAATGAGTAAGAATAAAATATCTGCGATATTATTATTACAGATGCCGTCGTATCTTATTGACACTACATGTCTTATTATAACAAATATTGTTGTTTAGTTATGGTAAATAAAAATAGTAGGTAGCAATAACACAATAAAAGAAAAGGTAGAGGAGAAAGAACTAAAGGAAACACGCGATCCTACAAATTCGCACTTTGCTAACTTCACTTCGCATCTACTGTATTATTACATAGAATAGGACCCCTACATGCATGGAACCCCTGTACCTAGCTATGAATAGATCTATTCGTTATGTCTCACACTTTCACACCAAGCCTTCTCATTCTCATTGAGAACAGTAGATCAATGATAGACCGATAATTAAGTAATAAAGTTACATAGTATATAGTTATTGTATTTACCCGTACCTAATCTATTTCCAAGTTCGTAAATTACAATTAGATACGATAAAAGCTAAAAAGCTAATTAAAATGCAACACAAGCCAGTAGGTATGCTATGTCTATTCAGTGAATTATCATTATAATATAGGTATATGAATTCATTTAAAATGCAATAGTAATGCTTTAGGGAAATGTACCTACTCCCAGAGTACTACGCTTACTACGCTTTACTACGATGAGACGATGACTACGCACTACTAATTCAGTAGGTATATTGGCTGTGAACCTAATAATAAAAGTAAGATTTTTTTAATTATAAATGTTAAAATTATTCCAACATTACGCTGAAATATTACCAGAAAATCTCATTTCATTTGGTATTTCCTGCGAGTTGAACATTTTAACGATTATGTTTTGAAACAGGACAGAGCAAGGTAGATTATTCCCTGCCACCGCCTCAATAGAAATTCAAGGTTGTTTCAAGATGAATGTGAACTTGTATTTATCTCTTTCTCACGTACGGAACGTCTATAGCGCCATTTCATAACGTGAAGTTTGCGCAAAAACTTCGTAGCAAACGCGTTATGCCGCGAAACGTTGCGCACGATGTTTTCTTCTGTCTTCCTCCTTCATTTAGTCGCCGGTGTTTGTGCAGTAAACGTTGTTGTACGTAGTGTGTACCACGTGCAGTGTATATTTAAATTATTATTCTAATTTCAAGTTCTCCCTTACAAATCTATAACAATGGCAGACGCAGCAGTCGAAAAGAAGTAAGTTTTTAAAAGTTATTAAGTTCTATTCAAGTTTGAATTCTTTTAGTTTTGGCGGCTTTGTAAACGTGATCAAAATGGCTACCTGTTATTGTGTTTTAGTAGTTTTTACCGCTTTTCAGTGGAGTTATAGTCTCGGTAATTAGTTTACGATTATCTTAGGCATCCTCGTTTAGTATTATTTAGGTTATTGGTAGATTTATTATGGGTATATCTTACTAGACGCCGCTAGGTCACACGCGGGAAATTCCCGCCGCGGATGTAATTGGTACTTTAGTAGTAGGGAGGTAGTTTGCGAAGGGTCAGTGCATCGTGTTTTAATTGTGGTAAATTGTATATCGATGTTAACTTTGTGGTTTTATCGAAATGCGGTTGTGTGGCCGAGGAAATTGAAAGCACGCCGGCGATGGCGGGGAGTTCGGATCCAAGATGGCGCTGCGAGCGCGGTGCGCGGCGTGCCGGCGCGGTAGCGTCACCGGCGCGCTCGTTTCAAATTCGCCGCGAAGTTTTGCAACTCTGCATCGGCGTAGCGGTTACGTTATCGCGAGGGCCGCGTGTTGTCATTAGTTATTTTTAACGCTTTCGAGTTTGCGTCTCGAGGCGATCTACTGGAGCGAGTAACATATTCATTCAGTGCTTACATAGGTGCACGTTCGTTTTCCGCGCAACTTTCCCACATCCAGCCTTGCGCAACGGCAGTAGTTGTTTTTGTTCCGCCACACTTCCTTTTCTATACTCATTTGTACTGTTGTACCCACCTGTAGTTATCGTGACGCCAACTTAACAGACGCCGATCACGCTCCCAGCAAGCTAGATGTGTGTATCTTAATTACTTAAGCATAAGGTCTAATTTCGAAGATTCTATTAACATTTTTGCATCTACCTATCTCTATTCTTGTCGATACGTTTACAGCACACAAACAACATTATTAGCTTGATATAACTAGAAGTAAGAGGATAAACAGTTGAAACTTGAGATTCAATGTTATACTTAACGCGGCAGTTACCTACATAACAAGGATTTTAGTTGCAATCGCGTAAAAGGTTACATGCATAAATTAAAATGCGATATAATTTTACAATGTTTTGCGTAAACTAGCTAAAAACAAAGGCCTGCTTTACGTGCAATAATGGTTGTTACGAAACTCAACGAATACGTAATTTTGATTACAGGGACGCCGCCGCGACTGAGGAGGTCACCTCGACCGAGGCGAAGGAATCGCCAGTAAAGAAGTCCCCGGCCAAGAAGGTGGTTGAGGCCGCTGAGACCAACGGCAAGGAAGAGAATGGCAGTGGTGATGCTCCGGAAGAGGAAGAAGCTCCAGCTGAGAATGGAGACAAGGAAGATGATGAGAGCAATGACGCCAGTGAAAATGGTGATGCCACAGGTTGGTGCCTCTATTTTGACACTTTCAACTTTCATTAATATTACTATGTCAAGAACTAAATGCCTGCAATGACCTCAATTTGTATATTTTATTTTCATTGGGGTCATTACATTGTATATTGTATATATACTTTTCCAGAGTTGAATAATAATGTATTGTCTTTGGTATTTTCAGAAAAAGCGGCCGTGAAGAGGAAATCCATACCAGCGGACAACGGTGACGCCGAAGATAAGACCACGCCAGAGAAGAAGGCGAAAGTAGCGGAGGAGGCGCCCGCGGAGGCCGAGGAAGCCGCCGCCTAAGCCCCCGCACTACCAGCTTGGTTTACTGCAATGCATCCATGTTCATTAGGGTTCAACTCCCCTCGACATGATCCATTTTTGTATACACTTTTCAATACTGCCAAAACCATAGTTTTTATATGACAATATTGTAATTTTGTACAACGAGTTGGGCCCTATTGCGACCACTAACTTTAAGTTTATAATACATTGTGTATTTACTTACCTGAGAAGTACCTGTAAAGTGTAAATTTAATGTAACTGTTGTCACATCCGAGATGTGCATCGCAGTGAACTGAACATAATTATGCACGAGTTGATTTGGTGTTGTATGCTGTTTTTTGCGTATCGGTGTCTATTTCAGCGGACTTGTAGATGGGTTATTGAATTGATTAACACGCATCGGTATCGGAAAAATCCGCCAGTAGAGTACTGCCAAAGTAATTCACCCAGTGTGAAATCGATCCACGAGCCGTTCTGTGAACGACGCGATTTATATAAACAGCTTCCGAATACAAGGATTTTAGATAAACTAAGATTAATTAAATTGTTTAGATAATTAATTCATTTGTAAATTTAAGTTAGCAGTAAATGTCGCACATTTATATATTTCATAGGCATTATTACTTAACCATTTAAACATTCCTTTGACTTGGTTACGGTTTGCACTGTGGACCATGTTGTCGGCCAGAGCGAGGTGGTCTACACCGCTCGGTTTGAGAGTGGTTCACATTGTAACACTAATTTTAAGATTGAAATTTAAAGTTCAAAGTTGACAAATAAGGTGATAGTTCATATTGACATACTAATTCTGCGTGTGCTATTTTTTTTTGTAATTCTATGGGACTTCTATTTTTCTTATATATCCTTTTTTTCTAATTTATTTTGCTTCTCATTTATATGTGATAGATTACAAACCTCGAATGTAAGGTAACCTTTATGGATACGAATCTTCATTTTATTCCGAAATGTAACACTGTTTTGTGTGAGGAATATTAAGATTTTGACTAACTTTTTCAGACTACTTGACTATTGAATTGTTCAAACTTTGATTCGAAAAGTACATTTAGTATTAGAGTTTAGTAGTATGTACAATTTTAACACTACTTCTAAACTTGGAGTTCAGTGTTTGTAAAACGTTTCTGGCAATAAAATAGTCCAACCAAAATGTCTGTCTTTATTTTACTCGGAACCAGTACTTTATTATTCATCAAACAAGTAAAAATTGTTTGGTAAATATGTTCAGCAAATTACACTGCGGTCTTTGATGTTCGATACACGTAAATGGTTTCAAAATACACATGATTATGATCGCCAATGCTATCTATCGTGTTATGTGTACTATGTACATAAAGTGGTCATAATACATCAATGTCTATGGGAATCAAGGCCGGACATCACCTTGGATACTAGACAGTACACACCATACACGTGGCGTGGAGATAGCGCTCAGTGGGTATCTGTAACCCTTGAAGCGGGTCGTGCGGCGTACTTGGAATAACGATTTTTCGTGTACTGATATTGTTCGAGATATGAATTTCTTAGTCTTTAGTCAGTTTCTCTTGTCGCTAACGTGCTTATCTGTTTCGCAAACGACCCAAAATATCAACGTTTGTAAGTATGAATACAAACATTGTGGAATAAAAGATATTTTTACCCGTCTTTATAAAATTATTTTTTATCTTCATTGATTCTTTTAGTATTGATAAATGAAGAAAATAATGCCTTAGCTGAAAAATCTTTTGAAGTAGCAAAAGAGTATGTTAGACGAAATCCTAGCTTGGGTCTTGCAGTGGATCCTATGATCGTTGTTGGGAATCGAACAGATGCAAAAGCGTTTTTGGAAAATGGTAAGCTTTATTAGTAAGATTAAAATATTGCTACAACTTATTTTACTGTTAATTTTCATAATAGTTGACGTGATGAATCAATAATTTCAGTATGTAGAAAATACAACGACATGATATCGACTAAGAAAACCCCACACGTTGTTCTCGATTTTACTATGACCGGGGTCGGGTCCGAAACCATAAAGTCATTTACAGCAGCATTGGCATTGCCAACTATTTCTGGATCATTCGGACAAGCGGGCGACTTGCGACAGTGGCGCTCTCTTACCGTCAACCAAACTAGGTTCCTTCTACAAGTGATGCCTCCTGCAGATGTACTCCCTGAAGCCATACGAGCTATCGTCACCAAGCAGGACATCACCAATGCTGCAATTATCTTCGACGAATTCTTCGGTCGGTAATGATTCATGTAAATATTGCGTATGTTTAGCGAACACTTGTAAATTGTTAAATACCTACTTCATTTGATGAATCATTTACAGTGATGGATCACAAGTATAAATCGCTGTTACAAAATATTCCGACCCGTCACGTCATAACCCCTGTGAAGAGCTACAGTAAGGATGAAATCAAGACACAACTGAGAAGTTTGCGAGAGCTAGATATTGTTAACTTTTTTGTCGTGGGAAATTTGAGAACCATAAAAAATGTTTTGGACGCGGCTGATGAAAATCAGTATTTTGGAAGAAAAACAGCTTGGTTCGCGTTGTCATTGGATAAAGGAGATATTGGTTGCGGGTGCAAGGACGCTACTATCGTCTATATGAGACCAACGCCTGATGCAAAGAGCAGAGATCGTCTAGGAAAAATTAAAACAACGTACAGTATGAATGGAGAGCCGGAAATTACATCCGCCTTTTACTTTGATCTGTCTTTGAGAACGTTTTTAGCCGTAAAGTAATAATCTTTCGACTTATTTGTAGCCTACGACTCTTATTTCTGTTCTAGTGCACCACGTGGTTATTTGGATCATCTAATTATAAACTGGTATATTCCATGAGAGTTGCGTTTTATGAATTTTCAGATCATTGCTGGATTCTGGCAAGTGGCCAATCGACATGCAGTATATCACTTGTGACGAGTATGACGGTAAGAATACACCTAACAGGACCTTGGACCTTAAAACCGCGTTTCAAGAGGTGAGTTGTCGTATGATTCGTAAAATACAATAAAGGATTACTCACTCCACACTCGCGACACGTAGTTGCCAACACTTGCCAAATGGGAGGGAATGTATTTTATATTCTGGTACAATTCCATTCCATATTTTATATTCGACGAATAATAAAATTCAGGTGTAAGCATGAGTTACGAGTATATACCAATATACTCGTAACTCATGCTTACACCTGAATAAAATTAAATATCTTTTTTAAAATGTGATTAATATTCATTAGTAAGATATTTTGCAAATAATATTAGTTAATTGCATATTATATTTAAGTTAAAAACATAATTATGTATTCCGGCGCGAATCATGAGAATAAAACATAACGCAGGTAAAAGAGACTCCGACTTATGCTCCATTGTACATCCCTGAAGACGACCCCATGAATGGGAGGAGTTACATGGAATTTAGTACTGACTTGGCGGCAGTTACTGTCAAAGATGGTGCGTCTATCGGCAGTCGTTCTTTAGGATCATGGAAGGCTGGTCTAGCCAATCCCTTATCGCTGACCGACCCAGATAACATGACCGATTATTCGGCACAGCTAGTCTACAGAGTCGTTACCGTCGAGGTAGGTAAATGAACCCTGTTTTTGTATAAACTTTTGTTCACTTGATAACAATTCACCTGTAGGTACGATCTTTACACTTGAATAAATATTCACATCTATTAGCTCTTTTGTATGCGATGACTTGAAATTACCGGCGTCTGAATATTTTTATTACTTTCGTGGCTCACTATTAAATATTCCCGTTAAATCTTTATAGCAAGAACCATTCATTATACGGGATGACGAGGCGCCTAAAGGTTTTAAAGGGTATTGCATCGATCTTATAGAAGAGATACGGCAAATAGTTAAATTTGATTATGAAATAACATTGTCTCCCGACGGAAACTTCGGAAGCATGGATGAAAACGGAAATTGGAATGGCATTGTGAAGGAGTTAATTGAAAAGCGGGCAGATATAGGACTGACTTCGTTGTCAGTGATGGCTGAAAGGGAAAATGTTGTAGATTTTACAGTTCCATATTATGATTTGGTCGGGATCACGATATTGATGAAGCTGCCAAGGACACCGACATCGTTGTTCAAATTTTTAACAGTCTTGGAAAATGACGTGTGGTTATCCATATTAGCAGCATATTTCTTCACAAGGTGAGCTCCTAACAATATTTCATAATAAAATTCAATTTAATTATTTTATTCAAAACTAGCTGACCTGCGCAACTTCGTTTGCGTCATATAACAAAGAATGGGTTAAATTTTCCCCGTTTTTGCAACATTTTTCGTTGAAACTCCGCTCCTATTGGTCGTAGCGTAATGTTATATACCCTTCCTCAATAAATGGACTATTTAACACAAAATATTTTTTTGAATTCGAACCAGTAGTTCCTGAGATTAGCGGGTT
>DWNR01001852.1:0-14166 GCA_018250455.1 Polygonus leo | reverse complement strand
AATAGTTGTAACATTTTAAAAACTACTGTAATAAGGTGTCCTAGTAACTTTTAACTTTTCGATTCGTGCTACCTGACCTTTACTAAAGATTATTCACATTCATTATAATCAGCATTACAAATAAACATTTATTGATTCCGAGAATAGCTAGCCATATTGCAATACGTAGTTACTAACAAGAATACTAACATAGAGTAAAAATAATCGCTTCAATCGTTTAGTTATCAGATACAAGGCAATAAAAAGAAATACGCTCGGCAGTATGATAGAGCGACGCCATTTTGCTTAAGCGCGGGAGCTCGACGCTCGTGCGCATGCGCAGTGCTAATGTCACGTGCGCGGTGTGGGTGCGACAAGGACGCGCGATACTATGGCGTACGCTAATGAAATAATCAGTAGGTATTTGTCGTATTCATTACTCAAATAATTTTTGTTATTTAAATATCTGTGTCACATTGTAGTTTAATTAGCTGTGGCATTTCAATTTAAGCGTATTAGGTAGATTATGTAAAGAAAATTCGTTACTAAATTGTATAATCATATTCGTGTTTGAAATACTAATGTGTTGGTATCTTATCACAATTACTACGCGGTTGTTTACATAGTATTTTATTATTATCAACCGTTTTACGACATAAACCACACATGTGCAATCTAAAATGGGACAAGTGTGGGAGGCCAGTCAGCACATCGTACAGCTCTCGCGTAGAGCAATGTGTCAAAACAAACAATGTATCTAGGTCACATCGCTTAACGTACATTGCTACAACGACACTCGTCAAGCAATAATCCTTGCAAAACAACGTCGCCATTGTGAAACAAACAACAGAAACAATTTAATAAGCGCCTAAACACATTTTTTATCTACACCCCTTGTATTTCAAAATTAACTAAGAAAAGACGAATTACATCTTAATTTTTAATCACATACCGCCAAATCATTTAATGAGGACTTCCTTTGGACCCTTATGAAGTTTTTGACACCTCGATGGACAAAAAATTTAGCGTCGCCACTAAGTAGGAAATAACAGGCGTATGCGGAAGGGGTGGCATCGTCGTTTGTAAAGAATAAGACAAAAAATGATTGTATAAAATTACAACAAAAAATTTAATTATTAGTAAACCTTAATTCAATTTGGCACACGTCTTTAGCGACTTGAATAAGTTCTTATCGCTTACATAAGAGTTAATGATGTAATCTGAAACGTTATTAGTATATTATTACGAGTTGGAGGTGGCAATATTTATGACTTGATACCTGATATATGGAACACTACACTGTACATAGGGACATCGGCTTTAGATAAGAAACAAATCTGAATCATAATTAAAATATTGTATATTAAATACTGATTGGCAAGTAATACATATAAAGTGTAGACAAAATATCAGTCGCAAAATTTAAGTGATGTATTTGAAATGAATCCATTTTTATGGTAAAAGAAAAAATTGCTGACACATGTAGTTTACGATTGAAAGCCAGTGTAGTCTTTTAAGCCATGGTTTGCGTAATGAAATATAACGGTAGAATACAAATATACGAAGTTTCTCATCATGATATCTCAAGAGCATGATGAAGGCTGATGATGAAAACATTCAAAGCACTTCCGAGTAAAACTTGATGAATAATGCGAGTAAAGCCAAACAATGTTTGTTTACGTGTTTGAGGAAGGAAACAAATGAAACGTATGAACGTTCTATGTCAAGGCGAGTATATGTTATGTGAAAATACCTACTCAGCGTCGGTAGATATAATGTAACGTGTATGAAGTCACGAGTCGCGGTTTATTGTACAACTAGACGCCAGAGCGTCTAGGCATTCGTCGAAATACTTACTGTATAACGAAGCTGATTGCTTGTTTTAAGGATTCAAATCGGTTCTGGATGCTACTGGATAGTTAATTGGAATAACATCTATGTGGCTGATGATAAGTTACGTATACCAACCGTTTAAATAAATTAGGAGTTGTTCTGAAGTCGATTTTTGATATCTTGGTAAACCTGAGAACTTTTAAAAGTTTTTACTATCGTACATTTTTACGTAATATTTACGTAAAAAGTAATGGATCAGTAACTAGCTAAAATTTTTGTTTATTGTATTTTTTAACTTTTCCAGATTGACACAATACTTTTTATGGTTTATTGAGTATGAATAGTATTTTCAGTACTCATCGGCGGTGACTTAGCAGACCACAAATTAATAAATTTTAGTAATAAAAATGTATGTTGTGCATTGGCAGAAAAAAATATTTAGCTTTGAGTGTAATTGTACAAGGTAAGATACAGTGAAATAGGCAAATGAGTAGTTTGTTATTAAATAAATTAAATAAGCGAATCTATATACCAGTAAACACAATTTATAGTAATCTAATAAGAAATGGTTACCTATAATAGATGTTTTCAATGCTAGTTTACTAAAAATATTTTCGTCTAAATATTTTATTTACGCATTACAATGAACTTTAACAAGGGTGTTAAGAACATTTCAAATTTCAATGACCTTGTCTTGTGATTTTAAAGCATCAGCAAAAAATTGAATAAGTAAACAAAAAATACTAATAAGTACCTAAACGTTGGGTACAAAGTTAGTGTTTGAAGGATTTTGATAAATAATGAAATTAAATGATTTCTCGTCATGATAAGGCTAACTTATTACTTATATACTTTATAACTAATCAAAAGAAACAAAGATGTTAATATATTAACATAAATTTGACCGAAGTCCAAAAAGAAAATTCACAAAAAAACTGTCTGTTATCATATTTCGCAAGTAGGTATATAAACTATAATGCAAATGTGAATAGGTATTAGGTATAATGTTTGTATAATAATGTTAATAATGAAATATAATAGTTTATAATATAATATAGTAATTGAATTTGATTTAATATGTATGAATCATTCAAGCTACTTTGTATTGTTTATCCTTGAAACAATTTGCTTTTGTATTTCCATGTGTTAAAATATCAAAATGCAAACACAAGTATACAAAACACACAGTCTAATCTAAACTACATTTTGGTTATCTTGCCCGCGCGCGCAAAAATGTAGTCTGGTTCGACTGCACAGATAACGCAATGTTTACATTGGTAATTAGCCTATTTATAATCTGTGGTACGTCGATCGCTATTCATTCGATTTCATTCAGCCTAGTCAAAATTGCGTAGTGCGTACTATACGCTAACCCTAACCTCTAGGTTGTAAAAAATAAACACTAACCTGTTATTCTCTTCTGTGTTTTGTTGGTATCTGGACTCGATACCTTCGCTTCTTGTGGGCAGCCTGTAGTTGGTTTAGGTGTGATGGTGATCGGTGACCGTCTGAGCGCTGCGGGAACCGCCGACGCTGGTACCAGTTGCCAAGCAAACCTCTGCGCACCCGGCAAGGGCTTCTCGTTGGCGAAGTCGAAACCCCATTTCTGACTGTCTATTTCTAATTGCCGCGCCAACTCTCTCTCTGCGAACCGTCGGTTCTCCTCTCTATCCGTGCACCCGAACAGGTTCCTCCTCACTCCGTCGAGCGTGGTCACCCCTCGCACTCTCAACGACCTCGTGTCCAGCACGGTGGCTTGCAGGCCGGGTGCCCTCACACTCAACGCAGACATCTTCGATGCGAATGGTCCAACACGATCGAGCACAGAGCAAACGCACTTCCCTGATAGCATCCGCGACCGTCTCTTCACCTATCACAAACAAGGTCAATATTCAGTTCTTTCGCGCGATGTAAAACGATAGATTCCTAACACGTACCAATGTTTGGTTCATCACGCACCAATAAGAATACTAATTTTATTGTGGTTAGTTTAGCGAGTGAATGTAAACAAGTCGTGTATGACGCGACGATGCACGCGCGTGACGTAATACGTCCTCACGGGGCGAGTACGAATGACGACTGAGTTGAAAAATTGATCGTCGCGGTGCGCGTGAGCCGAGAGCGGGCTTGGTCGCTTCGGGCTTCGGCCCTCGGTCGGAGCGACGCCACAAGCCCCGTTAGTTCTACCACTCGACACGGTGTGGCGCTACCTACCTACTCCTACTTGCCGAGCAGCGTCCCCTTGCCTTTTCATAATCATTCTCTTTTTATTCTTATTTGATTTGAAACATTTACATAAAGAGCTACAAATGGAATAAGGTAGTAAATATATTTATTTTTCAGTCAATGAAATAAATTTATAAATGTTATGCTTTGTTACTTTTTATGTGTAATAGAAAGGAGTTTGATACTTTTAAATATTTTACGTATAAATTAAGTAAAATATTAAGTACAGTATGTTCCATTATAAAGAGTAATATATAAATTAATACGTCATGACTTTTATTTCGTGACAGTAATGTCCAATAGCGTGATTTACTGATAATGCCACCGTATCAGGCCATCCAACGAAGTTTTAATGACATTGTTAATATGCAACTACATAAATTAGTCATCACTAGCAACTAATATAATAGATAGGTAGCTAATGACTGTATAGTATGGACACGAACGTGTAATAAGTGATTTTAAGCATGAATATATTTTCTGCATTATTTTTTAAAATGATTTTATGAAATATTTATTACCTGATTGTCGCGTGTATGTAGTAAGTTTATATGCATTAATTGGGATGGATTACAAATAACTACATGTAAATATAAAATGAAATTAAAATTGAAATTATTTTAATTTCAGAAAGCTTGAGAAAGTTTTTTTTTACAGTGTATTACATATTTATTCTTTAAGCTCGCATACCCTCTACTATTCAAAATAATAAAAATATTCAATCAAATGAAAAAAATCAGAAGAAAAAATATTTTCATAATCATTTATTATTTATGTTTGACTTTTGAATTGAATTCGAACCTGGAGCCTTCATGACTGTGACGGACCGGTTTACTGCCGGCTTCACAGTGTTTTTTTAATTATAATTTTCATATACAAAATATATTTTACTTTTTATCAATTATTTAATATAATTAAAAATAGAAATCATGTTATATATAATATTAGGCAAAAATAATATATTCAAGAAATGTAAGCAAAATCTTAATTCCCTAATCATAAAGTTCGTACAAAATGTCAATCTCAATTTTGCACTCATGTGTAACTTGGTCTAATTAGATAGGTATGATGCAAAGGCCCGACAGCAATTGAAACGAGATTTTTTTAAAGACTAATATTTAAAAGTTTATGAAATACACAGATTAAAAAAATATCTTTGTCAAATCACATATTTTGTTCTGTCTTAAAAAAAAATGTTTGTATTTATTTTAAATTTTTTAAGTATATGCAAAATATTTTTTATTAAGAAACTACCAAATATCCGTGAAATTGGTAAAAAAAATTAACATGATAAATTTATTTAATTTCGGCAGTTTTTAAAACATGTCCGTAATATGCTTTAATATATTATTAAATAATTCTTCCATTATTTTCTAATACATTATATCACATAACTCCCAATAATGTGGGATAAACAAAATGGTGCACATGGCAACACCGCGATCGGACTTGTTTACGAAGAACGAAGACGTGTCTAGTTACGTGTGCAGCATACTCAAAACTTCTTATCAGAAACATATCTGTCTCTTTTACTCTAACGCACGACAGAATTGTGTGAAAGAGACGGAGAATATATTAATAGCACACAACATCGCCGCCATTTTACTTGACAAAACTAACTAGAATATTTTTTAGCAGTGATTATTTTCGTAAACTTGACAGTGTATGTATTAAAACGTTGTATTTTATTTTAATATTTATATAAAATTAGCGGGATGTTACTTTTATGTTAGTTTTAAAACAAAGCAATCCCGATTAAACTCTGAGTTACAGGCAATAAACGCAAAATAAAATTGTAATCCATCGTCTATGGTCGTGAAAATTTACAGAAACGTGCAATATTTTGCTATTCTACTAGTATATTAATGGGAGATAACTCACCCTTTATTTTCGTATTATTATTTCACGGAAAATCATCAATTTACCGTCGGGGTTCACTGCACTGGCGTACTAATTTTCGAGATATGACAACGACGCGATGGCGAGAGCGCGGGCTCGTCGCTGATTGGTTGAAAATGGCGGCCATTCATTTTATTGGCTTGAGGTGTTTAGGCGCCAAATTTCGGTTGGTCGAGGCGCCGGATGGCGGGAAATAAGCGACATGCTTTCCGGTAACCACGAGTTGTGTGGAAAATCGTGTTTGGCGCGTTTCGCTTCCGTACGATATTTTCGGTGATGGCATTGAGGGAAATGACGGATTAAACTCTTATGTCTCACGACTTAGAAATTATGATTTCTTTGTTATGATAACAGAGATAATAACTTTGCATTTTACTGAATCTAGTAAAAAATAAATAAATAAAACAAGGCGCTGGCAAATTTCCAAAATTTATTTTATTAGGTAGATTAACGCGCTGTTTATTAAAAGTGATTAAAGCCTTTGACGGTACGACGTCCATTATTTATTATCATTACTTTCTACGTTTAAATATTAAGGTAATGTTGCTAATTGTTCTGTTAAATAGAATATTTTACATGGATTTAAAATAAATAATATTTCATTAAACTTAAGATGGGTCACGGCCAAGCTATAACTATTTCTGCCTTATATCCGGGTTAAACTCTTTACTGTTTTGTTTTGAAGTTTGGAGATATGAATAAATAGTATTTTAGAGTTTATTATTACGAAGGGTAAGTAGCTGTTTGCTTATTCTATAATTACAATGTGATTTTTGCGAAATTCAAACGATTATTTGCGTGCGACAAATATATTTTAATAAACGGCACTTTAGTTTAAAATCATAGGTCATTTGGTAAAAAAATAATTCCTTAAAAAATCAAAACAAAATTCATTTAAATACTAACATATTAAATAACATTTCCATTGACGTAACTCATTCAGAAAATAAACACCCAATCCATAAATAGGTATTTCTAGTGACAGAAAACATGAGTTTAGTCAATGAATGAAATTTGCTTACGTAGATAATTATTACGAGTATTTATATCGTTCAAGATGTTTATAGAAATTGGATATGTTTGTGTAAAGTGTTGATTTACGTTTTATATTCAAAGTATCACATTTCACTCTTTTGTTATCTTGTTTAATGACATTTTACCTACATCATGTTGCAAGTAAAATTATATGTTTTTATTCAGACCTGATTAACGATTCATGACGACACAAAAACATACACCTGAAATGTTTTATTTTTTACGTATATCCCATACCTATGTGACCTGCTCCCATAGGATCTGCTGACAAGTGTTGCTATTATAGCAGCTGATAAGTTTACAAATTAATTTAATGATCATATATCCTTAAAAAAATGATAGTGGGCTCTTAAATTATTTGGTAGATAATGAAGATGAAGTTCCATCCACATCAATTGCATTCGTAGCGATCCTCAACAGTTCGGTACTTCAAAAAAGGTGACAAAAGAGCTCGTCTTCAAAGCCGGTGATGCATTGGCGACTCCTCTGGGCGACAGTGAACACTTACCATCAGGTGGCCCGTCTGCCTTATTGCTAGGTTAAAATATAAAAAAGTGTAAATTATATGTGTTATATTTATGCTACTTACCACAGATAATAATTGTGTTACGTGCTAGGATGTACACATGTTAAACTTGAAAAAACTGATATGGAATAGTTGTGTTTTTGTCTGAACACTGTCATGGCGGTCTAAGAAAATAAATATAATAACGAATTAACGAAACAATTGATGTCGTGTTTAATTTTTTCATCCGACCCATCTTATAACATTTTAATCTCACCCTTGCAACCGTTAAATAAGTAGTAAATAATAAGTGAAATAAGGGATCGCATATTTTGTTAACATCCTACATATTTTGCTGAAAGCTTCTTTACAGGATGTTTGGAAAAAGTCATAGCTGCTTCTATTTTCGTTAAAAAGATAAAAAATGTTTATGGTCCTAGAAAGGAACGTCAGTGACTTATTGACCTATTTATAACGGAAACCAGTGGCTTCGATTTGCGGTCTGCACAAAAACTGTTTCCGTTGTATGCAGATGTTGTCTGTTTGCACAAAAAGCGGGAACAAATCTTCGTTTTCTCGCATCTGCAGGTGTAGCTGCTTTAATTAGATTTTAGGGGGATTTGACACATGGTATTTTTTGTAATTTTGTGAGAGTATAATAAATTATTTAGTGTTGTAGTTACAATTACAAAATTAAGTTGTTCCATTTAATTTCATGTAATTTTAAAGATAGGTACATTAGGTTACGGGTTTCAAACTAGACTACTGTATTATTTTAATTTATAGGCGTATTAGATAACAATTATTTTGTTTGCAGCGCTGCTCTAGTGTTTACGACCTTTTATGCAGGCCTTTAGGTTCGAATCCAGGGCCCGCAACTCTGATTTTTCAAAATAACGTGCTTATTACCAACCCTTCTCTTTGTCGGAGGTGTCCTATAATTTCAGAGTAATGATGCCAGAAGTGGGGCAAAGATAGTTTACGATGATGATGTGTATTTCTTCTTTCTTATTTTACCAGGTGGTAGAACTCGCGTTCGGTTGGGGATGTGTCACCGCCACCCTCATAATTTTCCGTAACGCGTATTATAAACTTCAATCTGTTTTACATTTCCGAGCTCTTAAGATGATTGATCTGAAACATATTTTCCGGTACCGTTCTCCAATATAAACTAAAAAAATATTCACGCCACCTGGTAGCTACAGATTGTAAGTATGCCCTTAGCGATTGGACTTAAATTTATGGATTCCTTTTTTATGGTATTATACATACGAGTACAGTAAGTGATAAATATCGCCTGTGAATATTATCAACCACAAGTACGATAGAGACAAACTGCAAAACCAAAACGCAAGAATTGCTTTAGGGAGCAAGGATTAGGTGGGTACCGACGATACCTGATTGAACAACACGAGTCCTACTACTAATGGTAGGTTGTCTCTGAACAGTATAACAATAAAATAATAATACTTCCTACACTAATACATTCCTACGCAAGGATTTCTTTTGTTGTGTGTATCACAGATATAAGATGTGTGCACAATGCACAAACACGCAATTAAGATAATAAATCCAAATTCATAATTTGAATTTGTCTCTGGCCCGGAATCTAACACAGGAATCACTACGAGTCAGACATTAAATGTTTGATTGAGTTCAGAATCCACTGCAAGTAAAATAAGAACTGTTTTATTTAGAATCAGTTTTAGATTCTAATTGGCTTACCTCTTAAACAATAAATTATCCCGATTTGATTCGTAGCTAGGTATTTGAGTGGTGGCTTTATATTTTTATTTTTGTTTAATCTGGTTTTTTATAGGGTCAATCAGCGAAATATTTGTGAATCTAGGTTCAATTTGAGAGATAGGGTAGTTTTATTCTCTATTAACTCAGTTTTTTTTTTATTTCAAATCAAAAATTACTGGCAGGACCACGTGTGCTGAGGCCACTTATTTAAAAACAAATACGTCAAGTATAGGTTTGTTATATTTGTTATGTTTGTTTGTTTGTTTGTTTGTTACATATGTGAGTTTTGAAGTATTACTAGAGTAGTATGTTATCTGACATGTCTACATCTATTGTTTTAATGTTTTTCTAATGAGCGTAATGTTGATAACGGAAAAGAAAAACTGGTTTGTTTTATTGGTATTGGAGCGTAAATAACATAATAATAGGTAATCGTAACGCTTTCTATAAAACAAGAACAAAAGAACAAATTATCTTGCTTGTTATTTCCTGTATGTAATAAAAACGTCTGTAATTTTAAAATTGAAAAAATAATTGGCATAGTCTTTCGAGTAAGTACTCGAATGCATATGCGAAGCATCTGTGAAAGTTCACAGTACAAATATTAATACCTGTACATGCATAATCGAAAAGTCTAATCTGGGTATCGTACCTCGGACTCATGTGGAATTCTATGAAACAAATTGTGTTGAAATTGGCTGCAAACGTGGCGTGTAGCATTGAAGAAAGACGGAGACAGACATACGCCCTTATAGGGTCTAGTCGAAGATGGACCCCATTGAAATGCGGGCGGCCAATCGATTCGTCCTCAAATCCTTCGAGACCGACCGTCGCCAAATAACCGTGTAATTGCCTGCACACCTGAATACTCACATTATTTTTTCATTTTACACTAGTTGTGTGCCGCGCTTCCATTTCTTTTGTTCTATTTCAGATCATTTTATAAAGTGTAATCAGAAATCCCTGGAACTACGCTAGGGATAGGGTCATAAATGTAGTTAAAGTTCATTCCTGATTTTATTCTCCTAGTGTTGAAACATTAATAGGTTCTATATCTAAGACACACACTTTTGTTATTTGGAGATAAGATATTAGAATAGCGAATTATGGTCAAAATCCTAGAATAAATTTAATCTTGCTTGGGGATGATTACTGAAGTCCATGGACAGGGACCACTTACCATCAGTTGGACTGCATGCTCGTTTGCTATCTTTATACGATAAAAAAATCTGAGCTAATGCTCAGATGTAGAAGCACATGTAATATGATTCATCGAGGATTTCATTGAGGCTCTTTCGAGACCGAAGGCAACCAAGAGATCGCTTGTTTAACCATGGGACATGATGGGCATGGTAAACTGGCGTGGAATCGCCTTATCAACAGATTTACGCTTAATATATTGCAAAATAGTCTACTTAACGAGTAAACTCAAATCTATTTGTATAGAACTACTGTTTTCCACTAAATCGAAAAAAAGGTGAAACATTTATTTTAGACACTGATTTACGAATAATGTTTAATTTTACTATACGAGTAATTATTCCATTTCAAAAATGTTAAACAACGTACAGACATAACGCATTTACATTTCTATGTCATTAAAGGAAGAATTTTGAATTCAGATATCATTTTCGACTTAACGGTCTGATACTCCAGAAAATAACAGAGAAGGGAGCTAGTATTACGTCTCGAATGTGAAAATATTTTACAAAACAATTTGTAATATTTTATAATACAGCTGTTGTGAACTGATTTTAATCAATTTAGTTTAGGTGACATATTTTGTAGATCATTCCACATCTATGGTCATCAGAATAGGGGAAGATAATATTTGACATTTTTTATTTTTTTGCAAATCTGTTCAATCAAAAATGTACGATTAATCCCAAAGGTTGACCTGACCTCAGGTGCCTGAGTGCTGAGATATTTGCCTCGTGTACAGCCGGCCACCACGCTTCTCCAAACCGCTTCAAGCACAAGAATTGCTTCACGGAAGATTATGAGGGTGGCGGTGGATCTTCCCTGTTAACCCACACGAATTCTACCACCTGGCAGTAGATTATAAATGTCCTTGGGTGGCAATGGCCAATTACCATCAGGTGAACTGCATGATCGTTTCTTACCTTTATAAAAAGACATCCTATCTATACATCTTAGACGTCCTATTCTATCTTAGACGTCTCCGAATGGTGGCACCCATTTTACCATCAGCTAAGCTGCGGATTTTTTTTTCTACTCCTATACCATGGGCGACAAGGACCACTTACCGGCAGGAGTGCTTCAGGCGCGTTTGCTACCTTTACATTACAAAAAATGCTAAGGACAGGAATGGGCAGGGTTACTTCAGACGCAGTTGTTATCTTAACACAACAAAAAATGCCATGGAGAGTAGTGACCAACATTAAGTAGCCACTGTCTCATTCATCAGAAAAAAGAATACTACATTATCATCATCACAACCCACAATTTTTTATTTAATTTTAATATGCACATAATTCTGAAAAATCATGCGGTGTGCCTGGAATTCGAACCCGGACTCCCAGTATGAGAGGTCGACTTCTTAACCACTAGGCTATCACTACTCAAATATAACATACGGTATATTTTGTTGACACGTTTGGCACATCCTTCGTTATCTATATAAAGCGAACATTAATTAATTTAATTAAGGCCGTTGAACCCACAGTTGGCCTTATTTGTACGGAAATGCTTGTAACACTTAATTTTATTATATTTCCTGTGATATAACGTGTCATATTTTGTTGTGATAAAGTAATTTATTATAGTATCATTGTGTTTCTCTCCTGTGGTTATTGCTTACTGACCATCGTCCGAACAATTACTGAGACGCAGCATCGTTTTTTGTTCGAAATTAAGCCTTTAGCTACAAGGTCCAGAAAGGTACTTAAGGACGGGGGGACGGACTTTGAAAGGTCGGACTCCTTATGTGCTGTCTTATTGCTTAGGTACTGAAAATCAGTGCTAAGGTTGCGAAAGCACGGCAAGGGAAATGAAACTTTTCATCCCTTCTTCGTCCCCTCTATTTCCGACGTTAATTCTGAATTGTAATTTTTGTCTCGTAGAATCCAATTTAATTTTAATGGCTGCGTTTGGCAGATTATGGGTACTTCTCGTACAATATTCCGTAATTCCGTAATTAATAAGATCGGAATCGGAATTGTCAAGTAAGACGACGTTCGTATTCGTATGCATTACTTACTTTAACACTTTAACATCATACATGTCTGAATAAAAATATTGTCTTAAAAGAGGTTTTACTTCCAGTCGAGCACTAATTCCATCGTGTAAATACAAAAATACAAAATATCTATTTCAATACGAGTAATAAATTATAATATTTTAATCTAATAGAGTACTATACAACTCAACAGAACTTTAAATCAGACCTCAACAGAGTCCATCACAGATAGCTGCAAAAGGACGTTTCGCTCGTGATAAATCAGAAAAAAAACCAAATCAACCCTCACATTCTCACACGCCCATACTCAACGACATAGTTGTTCACGGGTTGATCGATTTAACCCGTAAACGCTGGGATGCCTCAGTTAGACACGCACAACGCATCGATTAGAACTGAAGCATTGTAAAGGGTGGTAATTTGAGGGTTAATTTAAGGGCCGCTTTTTAAGAAAAAACGTTTCCCTGGAACAGCGTTTAGTGGGCAAATAACTTCGTATTTTTGTTTGTGGTTCCGCGGATGAAATGAAGACGGAACTCATCTTGCAGTGGTGTATGTTGGTGTCCTGAATACATAGGTAATTTAATAGGTAAGTAGTCTTTGATGCCCACGTATGCAAAAAAAAATAATAGACGCCGCAGTTTAATCGATAAAAAAATGCAAAAAAAAAACAAAAAATAGCGAGTAGCAAAAACAAAATGATATTTTATAGATAAAAAATAGATTAAAAAAACTCTGCGAAGAATTCCTGAATTTGATTTACTTTGGTTGTGTAATTGTTTTTGTAGATTTTAAATTACGTAAATTTATAGATTTACGATTTTTTTATTAAAGAAAAGTTGCAAATGTCAATCCATCTGACGACCACTGTTCCATATGAATAACTATGATCAACAAAAAGTACGATAGAACCATACTTGATACACAAACACATAACAATGCTTAAGTAAAACACATAACAATCTCAGTTCTGGCACCTGGCAAAATACATTCAATATCCATACAATTCAATAAATAAATATTACATTTAGTATATACTTTATTTATACTTCAATATAATTTTTACTATTATTACAATGTAAAATTACAAGATACCTAAATTTATTTATAAATGGAAAAATATATATTTGTAATGTAAATCACAATCAAATGTTATTTCTTGTGATGCCTGTTTAATTTTTAATGAATATCTATCATTTTAATTACCGCCCTCACAAAGCTACAGTTTTAATCACCGCACACCGTGTCTAACTGGCACATCTCTGCATTTACGGGTTAAATCGATCAATGCGTGAATTTAGTCCTTGGGTGTGAAAAAAATGTAGGTATCTCACAAAATGATACTTTACTGTTTTTATTGTATAGCCTGTAAATAATAATATTACTAGTAATCTGTACGAAATTCTGGTGTGTAAAAATATAAGAAATTACTCCCCCGTGTATTTATCTAATAATCTTATAAGACAGGAATCGACTTACCTTCTTCGTATAACTTCGCAACACTGTGATTTAAATATTTTTATGATTTTGAATAAATTGATAATTTGACGAATACCGGAATTCAAGAGTTTATAAATTTTACCCAAACTGATGTTTTAACCATTTATATAATTAAAAGGTTTCCGTAGCTAGAATTTTATTATATAATATTTAATTTATTATTTAATTTTCTCCATATTTAATTTTCTCAATACGTTAAAGGGCCAACTTGTATAATAAATACTCTATCGTAGTAGGTTAAGAA
>DWNR01001851.1:0-14166 GCA_018250455.1 Polygonus leo | reverse complement strand
CATCAACCCCCATTTTTTTATAATTATTTTTTTTATGGCAGAACAACGTTTGCTGGGTCAGCTAGTAAACTATAAAATTGATCTATCGCTATTTTATTTTTCTAGTAAGGGATAGATAGGATATTGAAACCGGGCGTAAGATGTTCGACTCGTGTGTAACTGTTTAGTCTCATGGAGGATTATGGAGGAAACAGTGATACCTCCCCGGTCGAACTACACGAGTTCTACCACGTGGGTATAATTTCGTCTCTATGTATATAGTTGTTTATGACGTATGTATTATGCATATGTACACTGCAAAGTATAATAATAACTAACAATTAAATTTTCACCATAATCTTGGGTTGACTGGTGAAATAATATTATAGGCTATAAGTCCGGCTAGTGTTGCATTGTCACTACATAGTATAAAACAAAGTCGCTTCCCGCTGTCTGTCCCTATATATGCTTAGATCTTTTAAACGACGCAACGGATTTTGATGCAGTTTTTTTAATAGATAGGGTGGTTCAAGAGGAAGATTTATATGTATAAACCATGCATAACATAGTAGAAAAACACTTTTTTTTCGAATTGTGTAGTTGCTATTGGCCCTACTGGCCTTTACAGCGTTGCGTGTATTTTATGGCAAGCCAACTAAGAGCTTAGCCGGGACAGAATACATGGGCGTGAAGGGAAGGGGTGAACTCACACTTCGCGTCCATATGGATCCCTTCCCGTCTTCAGTGGGACATGAGCTGGCTATTGCCAACCCTTTACAACTAAGGGATTACGTTTTGATCTAAGGGCAAGAAAAACACTGATAATATTTTATATGACAGAACAACGTTTGCCGGGTCAGCTAGTTAACTATAAAGTGTAAAATAAATAAAGCACAATTAAGAACCTAGTCGATTACAGGATACGAAATAAGTATAAAATATATGGCAACAATCTTTTCATATGAACACGTTTTCAGTTTTACTGCCTACTACGTAAATATGACTTATTACGAAATAACGTGTAAGGAACGTAAAAAGGTAAATAATCGACGCGTTAGGTACGCCATGTTGCCATAACGTGGCATGGTTATCTTCGATTTACTGTTTTGTTTACTTGCAAAGTGCAAATACTCAATGCCGCACTTATCGGTTTCATGGCGTTTGTATTCATACGCTCGGGTCGCCATCTTGGTGTAAATGCGCGGGAAATATTTTACTGAGTCATACAGTTATACCTACAATTTTTATCGATTTTGTAATGTTTACGCAAGTGTTTATTCAAAGGTTTTTTTTACTATGAGGGTTACTCAAAGGGTGAAAACGGGACCCTATTACTAAGACTTCGCTGTTTGTCTATCCGTAAGACCGTCGGTCCTTCTGTCATGTCATTTCATCTATTTCATGAACCGTCATCGGTAGATACTTGTAATTTATATAGATTATGTATTCTCATGGGCGCTATAACAACAAAATACCAAATATTAAAAAAAAATAAAAATAAAAGAAACCTGTCATCCAAGAAATCGGTATTTACATGATTTTTAATCGTATCCTTTGAACCATATTAGGTAGTCACCGTTCGCAGAATATGTAAAACTATACCACACAAAGATTTTTTTCTATCTATTATTTAAAGAACCCCGCAGTCCTAATGATGGTATGTGGTCACTGCCGTTAATGGCAACATTACATTACAATAACATTTGTAATCTACGAAGTCCGATTGAATGGTACCTGACATGGACCTGAGATGCGTTGCTACCAGTGCGAACTAAGATTTGCCTCGTGTGCCAATATAGGTAGCAACCATGTCTTTTTAAAACTGAGACCAGCTCCACGAAGGATTATGAGGGTGTATAACCTCGTTCAAATCTTTGATTTTTAGGATATAACCCACGGGGTTGTCAACACTACCATAAAAATTAAAACTTAAAAGATTTAATAGTTTCCAAGGTACCAAATAAACAGAAGAAACAGTCTGAAAAATATTATAATATACTTTATATTTTGACATCTAGTAATTAAAATTAGACATGCCGAGCTTCGATCGTGACCATTATTTTGAAATCACAAAGAGACAATTTCATAACAATACATTTTTAATGCCTTGTCATATTCACGTATATTTAACAATAGACTACATTTGATAATTTTATAATCTACACATAACAATGAAATGTAGAATAATGAATACCTCTATCTCCTGTAACTTAGGCCAGTTACAAAGCAAAGTTAGGCCAGTGGAACTGCCTGTATTATAAAAATAAGTATTCATTCCAATTCACTATCGTCAAAAATCTCCTGTAACATTCATTCGAAATGCACAAATAAATTGTTTGTAAAATCTGCTGAAACATAGCGTCTTCATATTGAAATACACATACACATACACACTCACACGCACATCCCTAACGGGGTAGGCAGAGAGTATCGATTGCCAAACGGCACGGTTGTGGCATACTTGCCTAGCTTCTTCCACTTTCATACCTCTCCTCATACAAACACGCCGATTTCGGAGACTCTTGACACCTCCTTTAGACAGCACACGATCAATTTACACGCTTCTAATAATTCTAATAAGACGCAGTACCACATACGAGAAGTGGCCCCTTCGATAGAAACCTACACGTGTTGATGCGATTGCAAATATTTCAACAAGGAATGCGAACATTGCAAAACACATCCCAAGTATGACAGCTTGCTACCTTCTATGTCTTATTACTATTCAAATTGAAAATCAAATTGTAATCTATCGGCATGTACGTATGAATTATTGATATTGCCATGTGGTAGAACACTTATAATTCGACCAGGGAGCTACAACCCCTACCCTCATAATCCTCCGTGAAGTAATTTACTGTGTTTGGGATTATAGAGGCGTGGCGTGGTGCCGGCTGTACTAAAACGTAAGGCGTACATCTTAGTCCTTAAGGGTAACAACGCATCTGTGGTCAACCTCAAGTATGATTTAATTGTACTCGGCGATGAAACTAATGTCAATGGGCGGCAATGACCACTTACCATTACTTGGACTGCATGTTCGTTTTCTATCTTAAGACGATAAAAAAATGAAAATGACATTTTTTTTTAAGTTAACAAAGTTAATTACACTTTTTAATAGAATGGCGACGAGGTATACGATCAGATAAAACAATATTACAATGTAATCCGCTAATTCATTATCATCAATAGATCTCTTATTCTTTAGTTAAATCTACTGCGTCATAGTTTAATTAAAATTAACCTGCAAGATAGCCCCAGAAACGCAATTTAATTAACGCCAATGATTCTATGGGTATCTTTCCGACGGATTAGATTAAAACGTGATGTTTAGATCCTTTAGTACGCACAGCACCAGATAAATAAACAAAGCTATTGTGTGATTAATTGGCAATAACAACATAATGTAATCCTGTCTTAATAAAATTGTATGCCAACATTGTTTTTGTCCTTCTGACTCATTCTTGCTGACCTAGTTTAAGTCTCTCCTTGTTTTATTCCAAAACAATGAGTACACTGTGTTTCTTAGAAGTATTATCGAAAGTATAATTTGTGGCAATTTGTTGTTTCTAAGCAAGTAAGCACTATCGTTAATATAATATTAAAATTATTTAAACAATTACAAGAAAAATTAAACTGGTTGTTTCACTATCGATATGAATTTTCTTTGCTAAACAGCAATTATAATTAAATGGCGATGTATCAAATGCTTACGACATCAGTATTAATTTGTCACGCCTTGTAAATTTGCTGTTATCGAATAATATTTTACTTACTAAGAACACAAAGGTAAATAAAGGTACTCAATTGAATTAATAAATAAAGTCGCGCCGCAAAGAGAAATATGAACTTGGTAAAGGAATTCTCAGGATACCGCAAGGTATTCTCCTGGGTCCCATTTTGTTTATGTTGCACGACATGCGATAGCTCAGTTCTAATGCGTAGTAAGCCACGGAATGTATGAGGCAGAAATGCGTGAAATTCGAGGCCAATGTTTACGGTTTGCTAGCGGTTACCCGTGCTGGCTTTCCCACTGAATTATGATTATAATCACATTTGACATTTCAACCATGTGTCCAGATTTTTGTTTTTCTATCATCCAAATAATTTTGAACAGAATTTTCCATCTTACATTTTATTTTTGCGCATATTATGTTACCAGAAACAACATAGTAAATACATACATAAGTATATCAATTATAATATTTATTTTTAATAAATTTACTTTTTACTTACGTGACTTGGTAAGCAGGTATATGTTTTTATTATCAGTATTATTTAAAGAAAATATCGTATTGACCAACTTTATTTAACAATTTCGTAAGAAAAAAAATTATTACTGCCACATAAATGTCCAAAGATTTAATTAATTATGTGTATCTTACACGACTGTATTTTAAAATGATTAAATATTCTTTCACTATGAAAAATACACTTTTATTATTTCACGTGGAAGTCATGTGTTTACTTCCAAATAATAAAACAAAATATTAACTTGTTTCAAACCCATTGCTAGTGGTTATAATATTATGTAGATTCTTTAGCTTACCATATATTGTATGAAGCAAATTATGCAAGTAAATTATGACACATGGTAATTAAACTATATATTTTTCTCTATGAACGACAATGTGAATACATTTTATAATGATTAGTAAAATATTTAATTTTAGAGCGTAACAAACACACGCAAATTTGCATTCATAATATTAGTTAGGATTTCGTTCGATATTAAATCACACTTCCAAGGCAACAAGCGTCTGTTTTCGAGTGTCCAATCGCTTATTCCGATGGATATTTCAAGCACGTCCTAAATTGATGTTCGCTTTTTAGCGTTCCAATGCGGAAATTTTCAGTTGTTTACAAATACTTCTGATAATAAAATATTCCAACGATTTGACAGGATTACAACAAATACCTACTTTTATTGAAAAAGATTCTATCGATTTTCTGTTTTTTAATCCTCCCAAATATATTCTCAAAGGTTTTATAACGAAGGCTTTGTAGAGATAAAGTGAATTGTGATCATTTTCTACACTGACAACTCTATTCTAGATTATTAATTCCTCGAATCTAGATTCTAGAATAAGATTGTATGAATCTTGGTTGACCGTGTGGTTCTGGCTCGTTACTTATCACGGTTGTCAGTGCTGATATTTAGTAACCATCGTCAATTTCATCCTCATTTCAGCGATTCGTTCCTGTAAATCTGCCAAATCCGTGCGTGTAATAACGTGGTTTACAAGTTTGGTTTGACAGATGGCCAACGGGTCTACCGTGCTCTATTTGTTTTGTTTTGACAATTATTTGTGAAATTGATGTGAGAAAGCGGAAAATCACCTTCCGCATGGCGCCAGATGGACTGCCGCCAATCGGTTGGTTATATTGTTGTAGATTGCTTTTCAGTGTGTAAAGTAGCAATGCTTATGATATCTGCTTGATATTTAGCGCTAAATAATCCTTGACATCTGTAATGAACACCTAGTAGGATAGGAATTCTAGATAAAGTTGATGACAAATGCTTTGATAATAATCTTAAAGACATAGACAAAGTAGTTTTTACATTTCAAAAATAATATACGTACAGAGTGACTGGCGGTATTTAGGTCATAAACACCGAGCTTAGTTTTTATAGCCTGCAGTCCACCTGCAATACTAGAAGCGGTACCGAAGGTAATGCAGCCCACCTTCAGTATCATACAGGGCCACGACCACGAGTAGTGTTGGTAGCTCTGAAGACGTTGGTTTAGTGTAGAAGTATGACTAGCAGTCACACTTCTCTAACCAATGTACAAAATTGCTTTGAGAAGGATTAAGAGGGTGGTTGTGATACTTCTCCGGATAATGTGTACGAGTTATATTATCTAGTCCATATTACACGCCATAATGTGTTTTATGGTATAAGATGTAAAATGAGTTGGGCAAGCATTGAAGACGCTTTTTTATAAGAAGAACAAAATATCAGTATTACAATATTACCATTCAAAGTAGAATTCGGCGTCCCATACAATACTGTTAAAACAGAAATAGATGGCACTGGTGATATTCCATTCTGACGACAAATAGTTTAGAATATTACAAAGTTACTTTATTGATAAACTTCATCATTTCTCAATATTAAGTAGCAAATACTTGATGGTGAAACCTAAAATTACTCATACAATATCCAACAATGTGTTGCCAAATTAAGAATCGGTCTGTCTGAATGTCTGGAAATGCAATTTTGATCTGCACAGTTGCTTTAATTTAAAATGTTACAATCTTACATCATTTTTCAATAAGTACTTAGTTCAAAATATTTTTTAAAGTTTTTTGATATGTTGCACAGTCACTCATGAGGCGCGTTCTCTGAGGTGACTGACTTCGAAAGTCGAGGTCAAACTGGATGATGCCATAGACTAGATATTTATCAATCTGTGTTCGTCTAACTTTTTTAGATTGGTCCCAGTTGTTTCTTTAAGTAAGACGCTAGTTTTTGTCACAGATTAAAAAGAACCTCTTTAATAGATTCGTATTTTTTGTTTTCTTGTTATAGGATTTCCGAATTAGCCAATTTTGTAATATGACGTAATAATATGTAAAGCAAAATTCATAATTCATTATCAAACTCAACACTCGAGTCATAATTACTTAACTGTACAAACAAACAGACGTCCCTTCCATTAATAATTTAAATCCTATCAATAATGATCAAAGTCCAGTTCAATCATAAATACGACCGAAATTAGGTTTTATTTCTGCGAGTCTATATCGAGAGGAATAAAGCAGTCATAAAATTGGTTTCATTATCAAAATTGTATATTTGTCGCGCTGGCACTTCTCCAGCCGTAACTGGACGTAAGAATTTAATAGTTGCTCTGTTTTGTTTGGATTCCTGTTATTTTAGCAAATCTTTAATTTTCCACTGTCCCGTGGTGTCCTATCACGTTTTTGTAATTTGTGAGTAGTTCAAAAAAAGAGCGTCATTCAGTCTGTGATAAAATATATATAACCCGGCTGAATGCGAGTCGGACTCGCCCATATAGGGTTCCGTGCAATTATCTATAACAATGGCAAAAAAATCACGTTTTTTGTATAGTATTTTTGTAAGTGGGGCCACTTAAATCATTATTTTTTTATTCCGTTATAGCGACGATAGTAATACATCATCTGTCATCATCATGTGAAAATTTCAACTGTCTAGCTATCACGGTTAATGAGATACAGCCTGGTGACGTACATACAGACAGCCGGACAGACAGACGGACAACGGAGTCTTGGTAACAGGGTTTTACCCTTTGGGTACGGAACCCTAAAAATGAAATATCTAAAGATTGAATCACGCAAATATCTATTGTAACACAACATAAAAGTTTCATAAAAAACCATCAAGTTTTTTATTGTAATCTTTCAATCTTGAAAATATACAACGGGACTTTATACAATGTTAACGATGTTTTGCAATGTTAGTAACATTACATTACTACTCATAGAGAAATGAATAGTCAAATCAGCTTAAAAATGTTTTTGCTTATTATAGTGAGGTATCCATAAAGTGAGTAAAACCAAAATGAACCAGTTTGCATTGTCACGTAGAGTACGTTATTTGAATGAAAGTATCATGTCATGCCATTGAGTTTGTTAATTTTTTGTTGCGTATTATTTCACTGATAAAATTTTTTAAGCCATAACTATAGAGGGATGGAGAAATTTTTGTCTACATGCTATTGAAGAGGAAACTTACTTTTAGGGTAGGGCCGAAGCTTTAAATTCAATTTTAGAACGGATCATCATAAATAATAATGGTAAATCCGATAAAAGCAAAAACACACATGGCTACGAAATGTTTGTAGTTAATAAAATTCATGATTAGATGGAATAATTATTGATTGTTTAATATTAAGTACCTATCTATTAAAAATAATATATAAGTAAATACTTTTTGTTTATTTATTGGCTAAAACTACTACACTTTACACTACACACACACAAGTACAAAAACGTCTCAAGCTGATTTTATTATACTCACGCTCTATGAGTTGGAATACTACTAACATATTTTTAATTTGTCTCTATGGTTTCTTTATGACAATAAAAATTACCGCCTACGGCTGCGACACGGCTTTTAATAGACAAGACAAACAAGATGAGGATCATAAAAATACCAGAAGCGTAAACAAAGGAAGCCTGTGTTGGGGGCTATAAGTAGTAAAATCCTATGCTATATCTACATAGAACTATATACATAAAGTCCTTTGCCTTCAAACGAACGGTCGTTGTCAAGGGCGAGCGAGAGAGATGAATAAGAGCGAGGGAGAGAGGTGTCAAACAAAGATGACCCTGAACGTAGCGTTGTAGTAGTGGCCTACTCCCGGTCTCCGATCGATAGGGTCTTTGGGGAGTGCGTCGTTCCGAATCATGTCAATGGGTCCCTAAAGTGTAAGGGAGCGGGAAACGGGGAGCAGTCGTAATTATAAGGCACAAGGTTATACGGAACAGTAAGAACGGGGGAATTGCGCAGAAGGTCTCAATCTTTGAAATACCTTCTAATATATAAAATTCTCGTGTCGCAGTGTTTGTTACCAAACTCCTCCGAAACGGCTTGACCGATTCTTATGAAATTTTGTGTGCATATCGGGTAGGTCTGAGAATCGGTCAACATATATTTTCATACCCCTAAATGTTAAGAGTGGTACACCCCTAAACGTTTTATTTCTATTTTTTGGTATTTTTTTTATTTTTACTTTTAATGATTCAGCTTTGAAAAATACAACCCTAAATTTTCACTCTTCTACATCAACCAGCATTTTTTATAATTTTTATTATGGCAGAACAACGTTTGCTGTGTCAGCTAGTACTTTTATATAATAGATACTATCACCTAACGTTCTAATAGATTCCTAGCTAAACAGTTATCATATTTGATGTTAATTGAGACTTATAATAATCAGAAGACAGAGCCAAAAGTTTATTCTGAGTCTCTTGAAAAATCACGCGAACTACCTACGATATTTTATTTATTCCTATCATTGATATGTTAGTTTGGTTATACCAAAATGTGCAAAACCAAAAAAATGTATACATATATGCACAAAGGTGATTCTTTGGGTGACATGGACATAGAAAAAAAATTGCCAAAATTGGTGTGATCAACTATCACTGATCTGACTGATCGTACTGACGATCCAAGTTCGGCTATAAAAGCATTTGTTATTCTTGAAAATAATTTCAATAAATTGGATTCGGAAATTCCAAAAAAGACGAGGTTTCTTATTCTCGAATCCAACATTTTTCAAGTTAACACTCGATTTTAAAGTAAAGAAAACCAATATTACCAGCAAAATTTACTTAATAACTGCTCCACGCGGTACACATCTTTGCTGCTGAATTTAAGAATATGAAATGTCGTCTTTCTTGGCAATTCCGATTGCAATCTATTGGAATTATTTTCAAGAATAAGGGCCCAGCTTCGAGGTTAAAGCTTTAAAAACTTCATACTGGTTTTAGTATTATTCTGGCTCTGTGTCATCAAATTAATACGTGAAGCAAAAACTTGTACCCCTTTTTAGAGACATTACGGGAGCGGGGGAGTATGGAATTTGACAGGGTTAAAGTTTATATGGAGAAGAAGTGCAGAAAGCTAATATTTTTCACTTATACGTTATTTGACACATACATGTTTATGGGTAAAGTCTGTTGTCAACCTGACTTTAAGTCATTTAATGTCAACAAAATTATTGCCATATGCATATTTTGTTTATTTAGAAAATATATTCAAAAAACGGTTTTCTTTATTTTATAGACTTTTTTTATTTTGCTCGAATTTCAAGCACAAGGCGACCTCTAGTTATCGTAATTAATTGGTAGTTTTTGGGTCGATATGTTTAAACACAACTGGTCCAGTAGTATTAGTGTTGTCTTCATAGTTCCTTTCTTTCTTTCTGAATTCAGTTACTTATAATACTATAAATACATAAATAATATAAAATCGTATATTAAATGTATACATCTACGTCACATTCCTCGTCAGAAATTATCAGGGTGCTATTTATATTTCAAGTCGTTTGAGGTATACTTAGCTAAAATTTCTTTACTTAACTAATCTGACTACAAAGTTACATCTCGACTTTAAAGTTGGAGGTTTGAGTGGTTTTGAGAGGTTCAGGAAAGTATCGTTAAGAATGTCAAGTGGCTGTTGATTTTAGTCGTTGGAAGATGCTTCTTCAACTTGAGATTTGATGATCGAAGCGTAGTGGTTAAGTTTTAGCTTTGTTTAGGTTCGATTTCTGGTGGAAGTGAAGGTTTATGTGGCCTATCATGTGTTCTGGATGCGTCTGTATAAAAAGCATTGCATACGTCTGTATAGCAAGCATTCCACTTTCATAACTCTCCTCATACAAACACGCCGATTTCGGAGACTTTTGACACCTCCTTCAGACAGCACACGATCAATTTGATCATGAAATTTTTATACATAAAGATATTAAACATGAGAATACACATTAAAACTGATGGTAAGTGGGTTCCTTGCGTGTTTCAATTCCCAAAGCATTAACGTCATCCTAACTTTTACATTATAGCCAACTAATGTGGGTTGGTTCATATGCAAAACAATGACCGATTTATTCATAAAAAATATAACTATCCTAAAATATACATCTCATCTTTAAGTTTTGATTCGCTTTATAATTATAAGGTACCGTTTCTTTAAGAAAAGCATATCAAATAAAAAACAAACATCAAAATTGTTTGCAATTGGCAAAGATATCGCGTGTCGCAAAAAATGATTCGTATTGAGAGCCTCCGCCTTCGGGTCTTCTTAAAATATTATTTTGCGCGCAAGCTCATGAGAAGTAATCGTACTAAAATAATTCAGCGGTGTCCATTTTTTGCTTGTTAGCAAGTCTTACGTCAACTTTGAAGACTGAATGCAAAATAATATGATACAATTTCTAAATTTAGATCAGCTAAGGTTGTTCGGGCGTTGGCCTCTACTACTTTCAACATTAGTATTTTATTATAGTATTAGTACATACACTTGTATACGTTATTACAAAATTTTATTATTTGAAAAACTTTACTTTTTTCACATACGTTGAAGATGTGGAATATGCGGTTGTTTAGCTTTCCTTCAAAGATGATCGTCTTCTTTGGGGATCCCTTTAATGTTGCAATGTCCAAAGGCTTTCCATCGATTGACGTACTATGTGAGTCACTATGTAAGATTAAACCGAGGGGATGCGCATCAGAGTTTTATGCAAAGCTATCATTCATTCACTAATCCTAAATTTGTGAATTCCTTTTTTTCTTTGATCTGCAATATATTGCATTATGCAAAATGTTCACGATAATTGGTTTATTTGACTCAGGATTTACAAAAACAGACTTAATCATATCGTGAACATATGCTATAATTATTAAGAGTTTTATAATTATAAGGCGTCTAAAAGAAATTCGTAGTCGTTTAAATTTATTATTTAGATCTGCCTGGCCAGGGATAGACAGACAGATACAGATTCTTCAAGTTACAGAAGCGCATAGTAAAGTAGTATGAACATAAGTGAGGCGACATTGGAGCTATTTTGAAATTACAATGGACACTTAAAGTTTATTTATTTGTCGCATAATATTTAAAGTCGTAAATTTGCTAAACGATAAACCTGTTTGTTATCGCTTTAACGGAGTTGGCAACGATTAATTTGTAGGTCTAGGACGATAACGTCCTATTTGTTTATGTTGAAGTGATTTATTTAGAGACGAAGGTGAGATGTGCAGTGGAAATTTATGGGTTCAGCGATCGATCATCTCATCGATTGCGATAATTTATGTGCCAATTTTTTAACACTTCTTTTCAATAAAAATTGTTTCTTTTGAATATACGAGTATTTAAGATATTTTTATATTAAGCAATTAAGTAATACATTAATAAACTAGTGCTTTTTTTAATCCATCTAAGTTGCAGAATAAAAAATTGTAAATTTCAGCGTAAGGTTGGAAAAACATCCGCGATATTGGACATACGTTATCATAGTATTGTAGGCAAATTATTTATTTGGCATCTTATAGTCTTCTATACGGCCAATTCCCATACTGATTTATTTATGTATTTGCTCCTGACTGTTTGTTATGTCTTGTTGTAAACAATCTTACATATAATTCTTGATTCTTATGACGATCTTTATGATTGGATACTGAACTCTAAAGCTGGACTCTGTACTTTATAATAATTTTATAGTAAAACCACTATCATTGCTAATTAGGTGTCTATATGAATGTGAATAGAATCTCGATCCTCGACTTATAGTAGCTATTATTGGATGGTCGGACCATTCCTAAATAATTCACAGATATCTGAATCAGATAAAATGATCGCTATCATCAGAACACATTATACAATATATCCGAGTATGGTTATTGTGGAAGACAGCTGGCACGAAGACAATGGGCTGGCAACGAGCTGGCGGACTGCCAAGCTACCACTGATGAAACGAGACTACATTACGCCGAATCGAAAGCATTGCATATTCGTTTCGATTTGATTTGACGATTCATATGACGATCTCTTAGGACGTAATTTTTATCTGTATCATGAGAATTAGATATTGCTATGTATGTATTGGTATTTCTATTTCTATACATAGTAATAAAATTATGTAAGGGCCAAATACATAATACATTTAGTATAATTTTCAAATTCATTAATAATTCTTTAATGTCACAAATCCAGAAGATATCTCAGAATAAGACAAATAATTTTATTGCGTCTGTAATTAATTCAATTTTGGGAAAATAAATATTGGCTTATTCTTTGCACTCCTCTTCCTTATATGAATTTCCTTAATTTTCCTCATCTTAGCTCACCCCAGCCCTCACCTCATCTCATCATATAAGCTTACCTCTCCTCTCCTCATTCTTACAACTTTGTTCTGTATCATCGTTTCTTGCTTCAATGTCATCCGCGGCCGGGAAAATATATTCAACACGGCTTTCTAACAGCCGATATGTCTCCCTAAAAACTGATTATCTAATATATAAAATTCTCGTGTCGCAGTGTTTGTTACTAAACTCCTCCGAAACGGCTCGACCGATTCTCGTGAAATTTTGTGTGCATATCGGGTAGGTCTGAGAATCTTTCAACATCTATTTTTTTATACCCCTTAATGTGTGTGGTGGTCCACCCCAAATTTTTTTTGGACAAATCTTTTTATTTTTTTATGATGTGGCATTAAAGCAACCCTAAATTTTCACCCATCTATCATCAACCCCCATTTTTCTATATTTTTTATGGCAAAACCTCGTTTGCCGGATCAGCTAATATTAGGCATTACAATAATATTATTATGATGAGCAAGAACATATGTAGCAAAACAAACCGCGTTGGCTAGGTCGGTATCAAGATTCGCATAAAATATAATGTTTTCGCGAAAGCGTTTGACAGCAGACTTGTTTGTACAGCGGCGACACGTGTTTGGCATAAATACCGCGTTCAAGGTTGCTCGGAACTGGTTCCAAGCGTCCAGGTACCTAACTTATGTAACATAAGTATTGCTTGTATGTGATCGTTGGGTTTTACTCTTATCGTTAAAACCATGCACATTGAATTTTCTTTCTTTTTTTGTAGTAAATGATGGGCGTTCTTCGAAGTTTTATAGCCATTCTTATGATATGATATTCATAGAGCAATTATATTTAAGTTGGAGAGCTACAAATGTATTGGGGTTCAAATTTAAATATGATGCGAATTTAGTCATTAGCTACAATATCGATCGCTAGAATTATAATTAATTAGAAGATAGCCTAATGTTCTGAATCTCGGACATCTAGCGATTAACATAAATAAAGAAATGTAGAAGGGAGGGAGGAAACATAAGATGCCCAAGGAACAATAATATATAGTGGGACAATAATGTGGTGGTAGAACTCGTTTAGTTCAACCGGGACCGGTACGGCTACTGCCACACTCATAATCCTCCGTAAAACAATTTTTAACCGACTTCAAAAATAAGAGGTTATCAATTCGTCTGTTTTTTCTTTTTGTATATATGTTACTCGATAACTCTGCCAATTCTGAACGGATTTTGATGATTCTTTTTGTGTTAGATAGGTCTTGTTTCAGGGGTGGTCCCATTTGTTTTTTTCATAATTATTTGACCTTGGACTACGAAGATATACCAGGGAATTCCAAAACTTGCAAACGGATAATGTGCA
>DWNR01001850.1:0-14167 GCA_018250455.1 Polygonus leo | reverse complement strand
ATAAAGACAAAGTATTAGACAAAAGTACGATAGCTATAATATTGAAATAAAAAAGAAAAATGCTTCAAATACCCCATCTAATATTTTATTCCTTCAATTAAAATAGTAAGTAGGTAGTTAATTGATTAGCATAGCAGTTAGGCGTTCCGGTGATCATATTAATATGTAACGTAACATCTCCTACAGTCACCGATTCGATTGCATTATATACTAAGACATCAATTGTCCCGTAATTACAGTCTCAATTCCCAAAAATGCCGTAGAATCAAAACAATTGTTTGCGCCCAAACAGGCGTAACCAAATTAAAGACGCCGAAGAAGACGTTCGCGCCTAAGACACAACAAAATTGAAAAATAAAGGAATAGTATCCGAAGTTCAAAGTCGGGAAAGTCCATTGTACTAATTACGCGGGCAGACGGCGTGCTTTCACTCTCGCCGACGCTCGTTTTAATTATTTTTTTAGCGTCTCGGCGTCTGGCGGGAGTCGGGAAAAATCGACGAAGGCGTACGAGAGATAAGACACCATGTATTGTTGTTTTTAATTATTTTTTAAAAGGAAATGTATTTTATTGCGTAACTTTGATTGAAATAAGTTGTCCTTTAGATAACTTTATTTTTAATATGAAAAAAGTAGGTAAACTCAATAGATTTACAAATAATTGTCAATCGTTAGGTACGAATATTTACTGTGTGAGATAACCTGTACCTAATGTAAAGAAGTATTTGATGCCATATTATATTACTGCGAAATAATATTAATAAGTACGAATAAATAATAGAACTGAATCCAATTGGATGTCACAAATCACATTGTTTGAAAAATTAAAATTATTTGATAACTGTATCTTAAATTTTGTTCTATTCATAGTATCATATCATACCTTTATCAATTGTTGCTATCACTAATTGGTAATAAACAATGATTTATAAATTGATGAAGTGGTTTCCTTTTATTTATTTATTTCTCGTGGTTTAACAAATAAATTTAAAACTTTAGTTTTCTAGTTCCCTACCTATATCTCTTTAGCATAATCCACGTTTTAACAACAAAAATCCTGAGAGAAACCCATCAAAGGCGTAGCCACTTGAGTCTTTCGGCTGTTAGCGAAGTTCGCGCTCCGCTCAATCTTTGATACTTTCTTCGTGCATTTTTTTAGCTCTCCTTATTAATGAAAAGTAGGTTACTAACTTGGTTCAGTTTAAGAATGAAAGTTACGGCCACGTTGCCGTAGGTCGACGAACTCTCAGCTGTCTTTTGTTTTCGTCCGCGTTCGCGACACCTCGCAAGGAAGCCTTGAATGGAAAGTATTGGGGTACTTCCTCGACATTATAGTGTAGTATAAAGAATAGTTCTTCTCGTGGAAGTAGATCTTAAAGGACCAAGAAAGATTCATATTTTCTAAGCTGGAGGCATTTTCTGAAGCTCTTTGCGATTCGACCAGCAGTACCATCGTAGTCGTGGTAGTTGCGGTACCATCTGTACTCGATTTATCAGATACTCACTGCTTTAACATAAGGGTGTGGTAATGTGGATTATATCCAAACAGTCTGACTCAAAAGACAAATCTGAAATCGACGGAATTGAACCTGAAACTTTAGTAGTCAAAACCTTATCATAAACAAATTTACAAACTGACTAATTTACAAATGAATTTACTAATTTTTTTTTTAATATTTTTACAACTATTAAAGAAATTTTCAATTTCATTTCGTTATATAATTTACTATTTTTTCAATTTTAATCACATTTATGAAGATTACAATTTGGCAAAGCAAATTCCCATCCGCATAGTCTGTTTACGAGCTAACCGTGACAACTGGATCATTATTAATTATCTATTAAAAAATAATCCTTTTATATGTCAAAACCCATTCAGATCCGTGAGAGGACACGGGATTACCTGGACTAAAACCCATAAAAAACCAAACAAACACACAACACAATGGACAACCCTCAAATGTTGAGTTTTTTTTACAACAAAAATATCGAACGTGTGGATGTGAATGTATTTAGATTTAGTTTAAAAATAAAGAAAGTATTCAAATAAGTAGTTGTTTTAGTGTTAGTAATTTAAAGACTTTAACTTTTAATTCCTATAGGTATTGCCTATTGGTATGCACAAACATAGAAAATAGCTTTCGATAGATTATATTTGCTATTATTTATAGGAAACAAACATAAAAATATTACATGACGTTGATTTAAATATTCTTCAATAGCCCATAAGTAACAGCCGTTAACGTTCATCTCATTCATGCCCCATAAATTTAGGGTCCCCAGGAAGTTTTCAGAACATATCACACATGCCTGAGGCGATGTGTCGATTAAATCTTCCTGAGAATGCATGCATAATAATCATCTTCAAAAAGTCTCCAATACACCCGATCTCGGATTACCCTTGTATAAAAAACGAAGGGTTTTTTCACCAAGGGTCACCCTTTCTCTACCTGAGGGTGACATTTTTTATTCACACTTCCGTCAAAAACGCATATGCAAAAAGGACTGTTATTTTCTTTGATACGTGTACAGTATCGGAAATAATAATTATATGCATAATAGAACGGATTAAGGGTTACTAGCTTTGTTGGTGACATTTTTTTCAGTTCCTGTCACCTTGTCTGCCATCAGCTGTAGACTATTTTATACGGTTTTTATCCAGATTTAATAATATGTATTTTAATATCAAGATGTTGAATAAAGTTGTAACATTTTTATTTTTTAAATCTGTAGTGTTTTTAACGGAGCCTTTAATTCTTTCTCATATAAAATATGTGCATAAATATTTCGACGGTTAACCCTTGAACGCTGTAGGTGTAAATGTGGCGCGTTCGAACAATAAAACACTTGAACGAGCGAGGCCAAGGCGGGTAACAATACAATACGATATCTCGGCACGCCACTCTTGACTCCAATCAAATAATTACTGCCCTACGGTCGAATTTTGCCCTCACAATTTATATATTCAAAATGGCGGAATTGTGGAATTTATTCCGCGAAATCTCTTTGATGTTGGAATTATAACTATATTGAAATTTAAAATTATCAAACAACGCATTTCGTTTCTGTCATTCGGATATTTCAAAACAGTAGAAATCAATATGTAAAATATAAAAATGTCGTCTCACAGTATCTGTTATACAACTCTCCCGAAACGGCTAGATCGATTTTTATGATTTGTACTGTGTGTTTGGTATGTCTGTTGTATAATAGAAGAATAGGTTGTAAGCTAAATATGTAGATTTTTTTAATTTATTGAACATTTTTCACGATTTGGCGTTACAAAATAATTAAAACCCAAAATTGGTACACTTCTATTACCACCACCCATGTTTTATCGCGATTTTAATTTAGTATTTTTTTGTAATAATTTATATGGAACAACGTTTGCCAAACCAGCTAGTGGTAATATAATATTTAAATAATAATACCTGGGTAGTTTAAATAATAAAACTTGCGACAAAAACATTACACCCTTGACACACCGCACATCCCGAATAACAATAGGATGCAGATTCCGAATCTCTAAAGATAAATAATACATTTTGATTTATAATAGAAGTAAAAAAATACTCTTCATTTATTGAGAATGCATAAATGGACCCTATTATTGGGATTCGGGAAGTGCAAAATATGGGTGTAACTTTTTATGGCGACTGAATGCATGTCAGTGAACGGGTTAACTTACGAGGGACTGTTTTTTATGACTATCACAGACACAAGGTACATTCAAAATAGTTCGAAAATATTTAACGGGTGCATTCAATAGTGATTTGATTTATTCCAGTGACATGCAGATGTAAGAGTCCTCGTTAGATTTATTTGACTGCTGTTTTTGCATTGATCTCGCGTTACGCATGATCGGTCATGTCGATTGGCAGTTAGTGTCTATTATTTGATATTTGCTGGGTTATGAGGGTTCATATATAACATATGTATCAACAGCCCGTATGGTTCTAACACAACGGAGACCTGAATTGCAAATGCGACAGTATAATACGAGTAACTGCCTAACTTTGCATGCGAATCGAAGGCTTAGAATCGCAAATGTGTTGTTATCTAAATCCGGGCCTGATAAAGCTCCTAATCTGCATAATAAAAAGAAGCGGCCGGAAATACAAATGCAGTGATAATGGTACAATAGACCGCGGCGAGAAGGGGTACTATTGTCTGAACTTACAACTCCAAATTAATGAGAGACTGCAAAAAATATGGTACAATCGCGACATCCGATCTCTGGCACAGGTAGTCAAAGTGTAGCGGGCAAATCGTACGACTTTGATAAGGATTATTAAGTTTATTTTCTTATGATGGTAAATATTTAAGTATGTAGTATATATTAAGTATATAAATAATATAATTTTATTATTGTAACAAAAGTAGGACCTAGATATTGTAACAGAAATAAAAAACTCGTTATTGGATAAAACATTTTTTTAAATATCATTTTCATATCTTTAAAAATGTAACATTATGTAGGTATCGTAAAATTTATTCTAATACACATTATTCAGAAACATTAAGGTTGAAGAATCTTTAATTTATGTTATAATTACTACTTTAATAATTAAATTTAAAAATATTAACATCATCAAAAAGCCTCATCAAAGTTGACGTGAACAAACTTTGAGAACCGCTAACTCGCTACCTACTGATCTAATTTCCATGCGCTTACGCCGAGGTAGCGAAGGGGTTAACTTTTTATTCACAGTTTCAAAAGCTTGCATTTATTAACTTACAACACCAACCATACGTAGATTAGTGTGTTTCAGATGTTTGATATGAATAGTCGTTTTGTGTGACAGTGTGTGATAAGAAATGTGAAATGTTTGTCAGTGGAAAGTGTGAAGAAAGGAAGTTACCAAGTGACATTTTCTTAATGAAATTAAGTGGTAGACGAGAGTGAAGTCATCTTTAGCCATTAACCATACATACCTTTAGATGTCCATTGGAGAACATTTATTATAGTACCATCTTTCTATATAATGTTTAAGATTCGTTACGCTCGTTATAGATTGTCAGATGTAATCAGCACATGGCAGAGTATGTCCTAATTAGGTCTTCATGCAACGTTACTGATGTTTAAATAGTATGCAACATCATTGCGTCTCTTCTCCGAATCCTTTGCTCCGCTCGCGAGTAAAGGAATCGGATAATCCATTCTTATCATGCAATACCGTATTTTCTGGATGTCACTGATCCTGGTTGAACGGTGGTGCTCATATCTACTCGACTACGTCAGAAGAACCTTTTGATGATGATTCAATTTATATCCCAGTGTTACCAATGTTCTTAAATATATATTTCCTAGACCACTTTGTTCTACGGCATTACAATTTATTATATTGAGCAATATTATCGACCGTTTAAGCAGATCATCCGGCACTCACAATATACATCATATAAAATATGAAGTAAGTTTGGAAGTGAGATATTTTTTGTAAATAAGTTGAAGTTTAGAGTTTAGGCTTAGAGTAGAGGGCTATTACCAACAGCATTCAGCTTCATTGTTATGAAGGTAACATTACAATAAAGCTGAATGTACTTACTACCTTTGTACTACGCACATTTAATTTGTCAGGTGGCAACACTTGTGTAATTCGAACGGGATGTATCACCGCCACCCTCATAATCCATCGTGAAGCAATTCTTGTCTTTTAGTTTTAGAGAGTCGTGGTAGCTGTCTAAACTAACACACAGGGTTCACATTTTAGATCTTAGAGAAAGCCATGCGTCCGTTGTCAACCTCAGGTACGATTCAATTATAGGAGGGACTGATTACTCATGATGATATTTGTGACCAACTCAGCGCCACTACTTACCAGCATTTGAATGTAACTTCATTTGTTATATATATATATATATATATATATATACAATCGTTGGGTTAATCTTGTACAATACCACCAATAACTTAAATTATCGAACTGATCAAGAACATACGCTAACTTTCAATGGAAATCTTAGTAATCTTCTCTAATCAATCAAATCTCTAAGATAACCTATGAATAAGCTGAAATTGCCGCAAACCAAATGTGATTAGCATTACACGAATTGCAGGAAACTGCGCTGAATGTTGAATAGACTTGATTGAATTAGAGCGCAGCGGGATCAATACGCGCTTTGGGAGCATGTGCATGTTCTGTCGAGTACTTAGTAACACATGTATTGGATTTACGTGTAAGATTATAGTTTATATAAATTTGTGTACTTGTAAATACTTTCATGATGTATAATTATATCCTACATAAGCTTATGATTTGCCCAAATTGATGATAGAAGGTACTAGTTTGCTGTATCGTAGTAAAGTATAAATTATTTTTCTAAAATGTCAATACCTGGCACTAGTTATCAAGCGCCATTTAACTTTCAAAATCCCTAGAATGACCTACATTTTCGAATGAATTTGCTAAGTAATCTACTCAAATCTCTTAGATACCACATGAATAAGCTGAAATTGCCGCATACCTAATGTGATTAGCATTACACGAATTGCAGGAAACTGCGCTGAATGTTGAATAGACTTGATTGAATTATAGCGCAGCGGGATCAATACGCGCTTTGGGAACATGTGCATGTTCTGTCGAGTACTTAGTAATACACATGGTATTGGATTTACGTGTAAGATTCTAGTTGATATAAATTTGTATCCTTATAAATACTTTTGTGATATATTATTATAACGTATATAACCCTAGGTTAGAGGGCATAAGTTATGTAGCGCCATCTATTGACAATAAATAATAAAAACATAGTTATATAAACTTTCCATATGTCAATAATGACCTATATAAATTTGTGTACTTGTAAATACTTTTGTGATGTATAATTATAACGTATATAAGCCTAGGTTAGGTTAGCCCAAATTGATTATAGAAGGTGCTTGTTTGTTGTATCGGAATAACGTAAAATTATTTTTCTAAAATGTCAATAGCTGGCACTAGTTAATCAAGTGCCATTTAACTTTCACAATCCCAAGAATGACCTACATTTTCGAATGAATTTGCTAAGTAATCTACTCAAATCTCTTGGATACCACATGAATAAGCTGAAATTGCTGCAAACCTAATGTGATTAGCATGACACGAATTGCAGGAACTAACGCAATAGACTTGATTAAATTAGAGCGCAGCGGAATCAATACGCGCTATGGGAACATGTGCATGTTCTGTCGAGTACTTAGTAACATATTATTGGATTTACGAATAAGTTCGGATTTTACCTATTGCTGCACTTTTTAATACGTTTGTAGAATATAATTAAATTAAAAACTCAAGTTTACCATTCAAAAACATACAAAAGATAAGATAAAAATCTTTGCCTTCACAGGTACGTGCTGCCTTTATGAGTTTCTACTGTTATCAAAAATAGTACTAGGTGCGCAATCACGAATTAACTTACATACTTATACAAGAAGCGATCGTTTCAATCCTCAGGTACACAGATGCAGAGGATAATATATGAATTCCTCTAGATTAGGTATGTGCTCCGAGTAACTGTTTGAACTTTTTCGGTGTTGCAAATGTCCGTTGGTAGTGACTACCTTTCATGTGTCAGCTCGTCTCCTTTATCGCTACACGTCCACGTTTCACCTACTTTATTAAGTCATTTGCTGAAGATATTTTTTCAATAACATTACCAACATTTATACCGCCCAGTTACTGTTAGTGTGTAAGATTTTACCGACTTTTTTTAACGATAACGTGCGTAACACGAAACTTACTTCCGGGATTTTTATTTTTCAATATAATAAATAAATATCATCGTTTACTTAGAAAGGGAAATACGTTTGTTAAGCGGACGGACCGTATAATTGGAGGGATTAAGAATTTATGGGGGAAAATCAATAATTTACGCGGCCATGAAAATCGACATGCGGTCGATAAATGTATTACAGACTCGATAAAAAATAACCATAAGTTTCCCGTCTAAGTAAAATAAAGTAAAAAAAAAACAATCGGGCTGGTGACAATTAGATAAACCTAAAATTGACAATGAATTTTTAAAAATGGAAATTGTATTGGAAAAAAAACTAATTATCTTCATAACCAAAATACTATGAAAGTATGACATCATGCTGGGTTGGGACCGAACCCAGTGCCTTATGTTTTTAAGCCTGAACGTATATGTTATTTCTCCACACAGTTATACACTCCCCATATACCAGTAATAAATCAGATCACTTAACAAGATCATATTATGTTCAAGCAATATTCTATATTCGTGTGCGATTACTACTAAAATTGAAACTAGTAATATACCTACTTATACCTACATATGTGTGTGTATATTATGTACATGAGACAGAGTGGAATAGAAGCCTTGATTGAATTACTCCGTGCAACTTTAGCCCGAGTGATCAATACACGGTCGGAGTATCAGGGCTTCATGATACATCACATTATAACGTAAGTGTATGTATATGCCACGTCTATCCCTACTATACGGAGCTGTTATATAAGTTATTGTTTAGCTTTGCTTTATATAACAGAAGAGATAAGATAATTTTCTCCCATAGATGTTTATAAATGTCTGTTTATAAAGTTAATCTTTAATAAATCTTCAAATATCATAGTGAGATCTATAGAAGACTAAACTCTTTATATATTAAGTCGATATATTTATATAAATTTAAAATCTCATTTATTTACCACCATACATCGTAACGGGTAAATTGTAATCATACAACGAACTCTATGTATACAGGCCATAAGATATCATGATTAAACAGTTAAAAAGGGCGCTGTGTTTATTTACAGTTTCTACTAACTATTCTAGATATAATAAGTTGGAATTTATATAAATTATAAAATGATTATATACTTTGGTGATAAACTTAAAAATCTAAATCACGAGAAAAGAACTAAAGGCGATTTTAAGTTAACGTAAAGTCGAATTAATCACAGATGCGTTGTTGCCCCTTCGGAGAAAAGAAATTTCCTTATTTTAAGTTTAGGCGGCAAACACAGCTCTTCAATCAAAACAATAATTGCTTTACGGGGAACCATGAGGGTGACGGTGGTAACTATTCGATTAAAATGTAAGAGAACTCATGTCACCTGGCTACTACCATATCATTCGTAAGTCAATCAAATTCATTAGGAACCGTTTTTAAATGTATTCGTAGATCCTAAAGACACGTATATTTACAAACCATAATAAAAACAATCAAGCGCATTAGACCTATAATTTTTACCTCATATTATGAAATCAGTTCAAAATTTCATAATTGAAATACATAAAATTGTTTACACAGGTAAATATATACGTCTAGAGATTCAACTTCGTATCAAATTTCGATGAAGCCTTTAATAGAAGCTCAGTGTATATTGCTTCCCAATCCCACAACTGAGCGCACGGAGCCGGCAACACTGTATCGTACATAACCGTATCTGAGGCTTAGAACGCCATTTTCTCGGCAAATCCTGTTAACATAAATCCTCCCCTGTCCTGAAACGAACAGACGAACACGTGGAGATGAAGTTATTTGTTTTCAATTTTGCATATAGATACATTTTCAGATGACTACCTACTAAAATAATTTCAAATTTCAAATTCTGCCTTTTGTGAACATTAGCTTCATAGTAATGCAGATCACATACAGGTTATCCACAAATCTTCAATTATAATACAATCATTTCATACGGACGTCAATGTGGTTAATGGTGGTACCTACCTGTGAAATTATAAGACTATGTCACGTTTATGTATAAACCGTAAATAAAAAAAAAATATAATATAAATAAACTATATATAAAGCAAACTAATCCTACAATTATTACGTCATAGTACAAACCCGGTGCTATTAAAATTGCCTTATTTTAAAATACACAAATTAATTTACAAAGGTTTTAATTATAAATCTTCAACTTCGTATCAAATGTTGATATAGACCTTAATAGAAGCTCAATGTATATTGCTTCCCAATCCCACAACTGGGCGCACGGAGCCGGCAACACTGTATCGTACATAACCGTATCTGAGGCTTAGAACGCCATTTCGACGGCACTTCCTGTTAACATAAATCCTCCCCTGTCCTGAAACGAACAGACGAACACATGGAGTTGGAGATGTACTGTTTTCAATTTTGAATATAACATGTCACACAATATGTGCATATTTTACGATATAGAGAACGTAATGTAGTAAAATTTAAAGTAAAATGAACCGTTATTAAATTATCACGTCATTACATCCCCAAAATTTATTTTTTGTGCCAAATTGTGCCACTTAAAAAATATAAATTTGTAGTTCCTTAAATCATGTATCGACTCGGTATGAGTTAGTAGGATCTATAGTAAATAGCAACTATTACTTTGCGTCCCAAATAAATATAACGAGCTGTTTACAAAAATCTATGTAAACTTAAATTTTTAAAAGTAGATTTATCTTTTAAAAAATAGTTACTTAGTTCTTAAAATGTTCAGCTTCAGCTTATTGAGGTTCACTGCTGGACCCTACCCTGCTGGACATAGCTGCCTATCCTAATTGGCGCCATTCCAATCGATCCTTCGCCCTCTGAATCAATGAGTACTAATTCTTCTCCACAGTTTTGTCCCAAATCGCCCCACGCATAAACCAAACAAGTGCGTCCCGAGATGATGCTCGCCAAAATATCCAATAACCATAGTTTTACGTCCCTTCGGTATAAGAAATCGATCATGCGCCCCCACCATAGGACAGGGCTGTCTCGTAACAAATCAAATTCTCAAATTGATCTCACCGGCATTTAATATAAAAACGGGAACGTAAAATAAAAAGCGATACATTTTATTAATGGTACGGGTACTTTTTCATTTGATTTTCAAACTGTTATGGAGATAAAAATATACAGTATTCGAATCTATTTAAATATTTATAGAAACTTATTATGTATTTAAAACCTAAGAATAACGTATATAAAACGTCGGCTTGGGATATAATAAAAAGAAATCTCATGTTAACTCTACACGAGCTTTTGAAGGTGCTCTTAAATTTTCAAAATAGTTACTCGATTTTGATATGAATTTGGAACTAAATTTATTCCGGTTTACGCAAAAACCATTCTTTTTAATATTGAACAATTCAGCCTCAACCCGGTAATCTGGCAGCCCTACATTGATGGATGGAATAAAAAGAAAACATTAGACCACGGGGGGAGCTAAGATGTTTTCCGAAGGGGCCCGTCACAGTTGATTCTCGTTTGGACGCTAATGGACCCGTACGTAGGCTTTTACGTATATGTACTCGTGATGTTATGGGGAATTGGCAGAGCGAAAAGAATAGGATGAAAAGGAATGGTAAATAAAATATTTTAACTCCATATGCCAACATAAGAATATTCTAATCGACAGCTTATGAACCATAGGTTAGGTTAGGTTAGGTTGATTCTCGTTTGGACGCTAATGGACCCGAGGCTAATGGAGGCTTTTACGTATAAGTACTCGTACTGTTATGGGGAATTGACGAATCGAAGAGAATATGATGAAAAGTAATGGTAAATAAAATATTTTAACTTCATATACCAACATAAGAATATTCTAATTGACTAATTTATGAACTACAGGTTTAACTACCGTCTAAGAGCACAAGATTCTATCAAATCATTTCGTTTCTATCAAAGGCATCGTAATAGGCAGCTTAATATGAGTCGGAAAATTATTTTGTTACACTAAACTAGAAAATTTCCAAAGTCCTTCTCACTATGCAAGAATATATGTTTTAATGATTAAGGCCACAAGTACCTACTTAAAAAAAATGAAAGACAAATGAAAGATAATAATTCGGGTAATAATTGGGTAACACATCGGTTTAATTCGTCACTATAACTAAATATTAGTAGTTGATCTTATAAAACGTAGCAATAAGCTGTTAACATTAAAATATTTACTATGTTACTATTACATCTACTATTAAAATATTTATTGAATTTAAACATATTTAATTAACATATTTAATAATTCGATGCCAATCTGTCCACTGAATCAGCACAATATTTCTATAAATTTAAGGACAATTTTCTAATATTTGTTTGTGTGCTTTTAGTTTAATGAAAATGCTAAAAATAAATTGGTCTCTATCAGAGAAAAAAAATTATAGATTCAACAGATTAGCATAATATTTTTCAAGTAATTTCACGTATTTCATTTTATTAAAAAGAAAAAAAATGTCCTATTACAGTTAATTCTCGTTTGGACGCTAATGGACGTACGAAATGCTTTTACGTATATGCAAATGTCAGAGAGAATTGGTAAGCGGCGAGAATGGAACATGTCCCTTGAAATGGAACGTGAAACGAAATGAGTTCAGACAAACGAACATTAGAAGCTAACAGCCTCAAAATTTAAGGACAATTTTCTAATATTTGTTTGCGTGCTTTTAGTTTAATGGAATTGCTAAAAAATAATTGTTTTGATTCTGAATACATTATGTAGTTTATAGTACAAAGATTGAATTGTGTTATTTAATGGATATTATTAATTAAATATAATTAGGTATACATAATTCCTCCTGCCGACTAATGCATCTTTAGTATTACCTAAATTGATCTTGAAAATATGTTAATATCATTAAACACGCGGTATATATAACAAAACATGTTTAAAACTCCAAGAATTTACTCCTACCTACTACTAAATCTATCTATAGTATAATGTAGTATTATAAATAATCCACTCAACTTTATCTGCGAAAATAACGCACTCCGTACCCACGAAGGCATCTCAAGTAGTCTGCGACAAATTCCAACTCGGCGGTAAACTTTGAACAACCTCTCAATGTCCGACCGTCCAATACATACCTTATACATAGCGGAGCGGGGGAGTCTCCCTAGATAGCGGGTGATTTACTGAGGGCTTCTGCGACCCTTATCGAGTCTCGTTATGACCATGTGAGGGGAAGTTATTGTACGGTTACCGGAGGGCTAAGGGGCGAGGGAGGTGGGTGGCGAGCGTTTGAAGATTTCTCCCGGGCACTCCGAGGGACATAATATGTTATTATTTTCAGAATGGGATACGTGGCGTTTGCTTCGTACGTGCTTCTAGTGTGATTTCTGCGCGTCGAGATTTTTGCTAGATTGAAAGCGCTATTGTTTAGTACCTCCGTATTTATTTCTCTGGCAAAACATAGATTCAACGAGACGAGCATTTTATTTTACTGAGTTATGATTTGCGAGTGCAAGTCGTGTCATAGAATAGGGATGAAAGTGGAACTAGTGTTCCTTGTAAATAGAATTGAATTGAAAATATAATTTTAACATATGGCCTCATGACGAAATTATACATATAAATTCTTATTTGGTTTTTGTAGATAGAATATTGATACCGTTAACATTTATTATAAACTTTTACTTTAATAAATTGATTATATTATAAGCTGACAAATGTTAAATTATCATAAAATCAACGATTAATTCAACCTATCTTAACCTCAAAGAAATATATTTATAAGACGTGAGTTAGTAAGTCTGTATCTATCTGAAATTTTGATTTCTTTAGATGTAAAGATAGTCTATCCGTAATCTGAATTCAGGTACTAGGGCTTTAAAATGACTGGATAATAGGTAATACAAATTTAAATTTTAGAAAATAATTGCGAACTAAGTAGAACAATTTTATATTTAGCTAGATCGTTATTACTCTCGCACAAAATTCTCAAATAAAGAATTCCATTCGAATTTTAAACATATCAAGCTGACACAAAATATTTAATCTATAGAATGGTTGACATGTTTCGCAAACCATTGGTCCCTGCAATAAAATTATATACGCCTACCAAATAAAATGACGTCCCCTCGGAGTTCTGCATGCAAAATTTAATTTTAGAATCCGAGCCGTTTCAATATAGGTAATATTCGGAATTTATGTTCCATGTTCAAATTTGAATGCTGGCCCTTGGGTCATAAATTTCGTTTGCTTCCTAGCTTGCCAGTTTTAGTTTTAGTTTTCTTTCTGTTTTTTTTTTAGTTTTCTTTGTTCGTTTAAATTTTAGTTCTATTCATGTTAGTATTGGAACGTTCTACAAGTAGTGATTTCTAATTGAAACTATTTTTAAGATAGATACAATTAGCATACCTATTGTTGATTAAGAAACTGTATGTAGTTTATGCTTAAATACCTATAGAACAATACTGTAAGACATCATTTAAGAAAAAGAAACCTGCTATTTGCAATATTAATTGCATAAAATGA
>DWNR01001849.1:0-14172 GCA_018250455.1 Polygonus leo | reverse complement strand
GCAACAATCGCGAAAGGGGTCAAACTCAGCTTATGCCATGAGCAGGTAACCTAACCGACTACCTACTATGGCGCTGAGGTTGGAATAGGATTGTTTAATATGAATGTTAGTATAATTTAGTACTGGTGGTAAAATGTTTACTCGTATTAGTAGCCCACTAATACGTTAGTGTATGTAGTATAATATTCGTTAGTGGTATGGACGTGAGAATTAGTAAAAATAGTCCTTAGTATACATTACTACTTAATTCTCTTATGTGTAGTTGCTTGACGTCAATAAACGCATTGCTTCTTCTTAAAACGTAGGGTACACTGGTTGTACAACTTTGAATCATTCAAGAAGATTCTCGAATTTCTAGTACTTAAGTTGTTACCTGCATAAGCCTATAAATAAAGCATTTTGATAAGAACGTTACTAAAATTCGAGATGTCATTAACAGGAAGGAAAACCAAAGGAATACTCAGACTACTACTACGAGTAAAGAAACTTACTACTATTTACGATTTTACTTACTAGGAACTACTGTAGATTTTTTAACATTAACCCCGCATGCATAATTATAAGAAGACATTTCCTACCTCGTTTACCGCGTAATTAATTGGCGAAGTTACTGTAAAGAATGTGGGATTATACCCGACAATAAGTTACTACCGCTTACGAACATTATTCAAGTTCAAGAGTTTACATACTTAATGAGTTTATCAAGGAGAGGAAATTGTTAGTTAAATTAACCTTCTTTTTTCAATGACATTTATAAAGGGATGTACGAACGCATGAATAAAAGAATTAAGGCCCTTTTTATGTACACTTCAGTAGTAACTTATATGGTCTTGAACAACTTAAAAATATATATCCCTCTTGTAAGAAGAGGTTGGAATACCTCTTGTAAGTTAAACTACATTATAATACAATCATCAAGAAAGATGACTAACGTTTGGCGTGCGTTATTCTTCCGATGCGCCACTGTGTTCTCGTTGCGTTTCTGCGACGATCCCGCTGCATGTTATCCACGCCGTGCTTGTTTATTGCTGCGATACGATTTCAGCGTTCAACAGGTTTGGCCTATATTTGACTAGAGAGGCAACACGGCCTCCCTCACTATGTTCCGAAAAGCAATTTGGTTTATTGATCATACTTACACATTAAACGAACATCATCTTACTCATCTATACTACAAATCACTTAATAGTATCCAAGATCAGCAGCGCAAATACTGCTTTAAACTTTAACCAGTAGAATTATTTGTGATAATGGTGATGCTATAGAATAATCATAAAATTGTTTTTATTATAAAACTATGACATAAGGCATTTAATACGAGTTGGTCAGACTCAAATGCAAACGTGAAACAGTTACGTATTTCTCAAAATGCATTCACTATTTAATCACTCTTTAAAAAATGATAAGCTAAACATTTTTGCAGAATCCCATAGTTTCAAGGCGTAAATACCAATTAAAATATGTATTATACTCGTATCTACTATACTATACCGTTCAACTCGTTTCTACTCGAGTTCATATCACAACGACAAGCGGAAGAACTTCTCATTGACACGGCGTCCACAGCTGTCACCTGCTTGTCGTGTGACAATTAGTTGATACGGCCTACTTGTGTGACGACTTCATCAAATATCAATGATTTTGTTGACCCGAATGCGAAAAAAATAACTTGTTTATATTTTTAAAAAGCAGTTAACAAAGTTGTGTCTTTAGATATGGTTAGGTATAATTACAGACAAAGCGAATATCTTATTTCTTAAGGTAAGTAACGCCACCTATCAACCTTAACCTCTTGGTACAACTCAATAATACTTCACTTGAGTCGGTCACAAATGTTAATATGCGGCACTAACCACTAACCATCAGGGGGACTGCATGCTCGTTTGCTGCTATTAAGTGATAAAAAAGCAGAATTAGTTGTGATGGTGGTGTTACTATAAGTATAGATAGACCATGACTGATTCTACTATCTATGTAAGTCTCTATTAGTGTGGCATATAATTTATGAATAATAACATAATTTGAAGGCACGAGAGCCAATTAAAATATGTATTGTATTTCGTTCAACTCGTATTTGTATTTACTGAAGTTGAAATCATAGCGACAAGCGGAAGAACTTCTCATTGACACGGCGTCCACAGCTGTCACCTGCTTGTCGTGTGACAATCAGTTAACACGGCCTACTTGTGTGACGACTTCATCAAATATCAGTGATTTTGATTTTGATGATAGAAATGCGTAAAAAATATCATTGAGTTTTAACAAAGCAGTAAATGTGATTTGATATTTTGTAACTGCGTCTTTGAGTCCATTGAGTCTCTTTAGGAATATATAATATGTTATACATCATAATATTAAGTATAAACAGAATTCCCAAAAAAACGTCCAAAGTGGTCTTCACCTAAATGGTGAAAGTGCTAATGGATAATTATCAAAGGCAAAGGTGTCTCGGCACTTTAATCAAAAAATAAGTAAATAGGGTTAAGAAAAGGGTGGTATCTTGACCAACATATTTTTTTTTTATTTTGTACCTTTTCTAGTAAAACAACTGACTGACAGAAATCATATCTGAGTATTAAAATGTGAAATGTGTTTTTTATTTCAGTTTTAGTACAATTTTTTCATCCCATCCAACATGCACCAGATTGACAAATGAGTATTTGTTACGGAAATTAACGAAAAACCACCGAAAATTGTACGAGTATACAATATGAAACGTTTTGTGTAAATATTTACGTTATCAGAGATACAACCTTGCTAATAAGAGTATAAATTGAATCTAAATAAGAAGAACCACGATCGAAGTGCGATCATGTAGTAACCGATAAAAAAACTTAAATCACATGTCATCGTACAATTAATGAATTCAATATTAACATTTATGTGACTTCGCATTTTTTGTTATTTAATTATTACTATACAAATCGTATACATGTTTTTGCTTCTAATTATTTCCTTCGCCATTTTTTCTAATTTAAAATCCGTTACCGTAACTGTTCTAATCGTTTATTGATAATGTAACATTGACTATTCTTTGCTGATCACAATAGCCACTAATTAGTAAAAACTAACTAGGTAAAAGATCACAAGTCATCGCCGTCTTCTCCGTGTGGTATAATGTGTCCATGTTTTAAACACATTCATACATTTTCATAATTTTTGGCGTTCTTTTCATCATGGACGCATGGAATGACGTGATTTTTTTACAAAATATGTATTGCTATATAATTAATAAGCAGTAAATTCAAATTCAAATTCATGAGTTTCTATTCATTATGTACGAGAATATACTACACACAATGAAATTCAGTAAAATAAAGAATAATAATTCATTAATTAATTTAGTATTTTTTGTATCAGAGTATTTGCACTTTTTTTTATTGTGTAAAGGTAGCAAACGAGCACGCAGTCCACCTGATGGTAAGTGGCCACTGCCATGGACATCAGTAATCATCTTTAAGTACGATTGAGTCATACCTAAGTTTGATCACAGATGCGTCGCTACCCCTGAGGACTAAGATGTTCGCCTCGCATTTAAGTATAGCCGGCAATTACGCCTCTCCATACCGAAACACAATAAATTGCTTCACGAAGGATTATGAGGGTGGCGGTCCCCCGGTCGAACTACATGAGTTCTACCACCTGGTAGTGTAATTCCACCAATTCGCACTACGTCAGTGACGTGACCATGGCCTGATTTTTAATGAGGGGAAGTCTCCCGGAACCCAACAGTAGGAAAATAATAGGTCTGATGATGATAATGAAATCAACATTCGCAAGTACTAACCACATATACGTATATACAGGGTGCTTAAACAAATAACAATACTGGGTGAGTAAAACAAAATATATACCCAACCGCAATTAAGTAGCAATCATAATTATATATTATTTTAGCGGGTTTTCCCAAAGGTTGTCAATAGCTCTCACCGATTTCGACGAAGGTCTTAAACAAAATACGTCAATATTTCAACAAACGTCGGGCACCATTACGTCAAACACAGAACATCAGATAAAGGAAGGGTTTTTCACTCGTCAAAATAATGCTCGAGGGCTTCGAGTGGTAGAATGGGCCATTTATTTGGACCCGAGTATGACTGGGTGTGACGTTATGCGATAACAGAGTACATTCGTTATTCACAAACATGACCACCTGAGTGGCTTGGGAATTGAAGTCTTTATCAAGTTGATTTTCAGAGTTCTGTACCCAGAGAGTGCCAGTGCCCTAAGACTTCGCTGTTCGTCTATCCACGCATCTGTCCGTCATAATTGTACACTTAAAATTTTCACAGAACTTATTATGAACTCATTACAATAAAAATGGGTATTAAAAATAAAAAAGAGGTTCCCGTACAAAAATGCATAAAAAAGGAAAATTCCGGCATTTATTAGCTTTTCCTTTGAACCGTAATAGTTAAATACGTGAAATATTCACAGCAATTATATTTTATTGTTTTTTTATACACCAGGAAAACCCGGAACGGATACCCTCTACCATAGGGGACGATGGAAGGTTATGTCGAACTCCAATCAACTAAAAACCTGACAGTGTTCCTCTTCGCTACCTATTGGCGGAGGTGCTGGTCGGACCCAACTCGGGGGCAACCTCCGCACACTGTGATGGTATACCGAACACTAGCATGCCGTTCATCCCGGGATATCACGGCAAAAGTCCCGGCGGCCCACGTCAGTCATCGTCCACTTGTCCCTCTAAGGAATTCGCCGCCTGGGCTCCTCTGACAGCGCTCTCAGCCCACGGCGATGGACACGTCGAGGAACCCCAAGCTATGTCTCAAATTCAATGCGCCCCACGTCAGAAGTCAACAAGTGCAGAGTAAGACCCACCTCTAAACTGCTCTTAGTCTGACCCCCCCTATCCCTATACGGTATGGGTAGCCCTGTTCGGCATAGCCTGGAGGATCATAGGAGTACGCAAACCCCCACCACGATAAGGCGGCAGCTCCGCGGGGGGGATATCAGTTAATGTAGGTGCTATGATAAAAAAAGAATAAAAATATTTTGTAAAGTTACATTATACAAACAACGATGCTATTCAACTACTACCCTCAAGATGTTATTCGACTATTTATTAATGTGCGAGTCGGACTCGCACTTGGCTGATTCTGAACCCAATTCTGGGTTGATAGATAGATTGGTAGAATCCGTATAGTTTGACCAGAGAGCTACAGTGGCCATCCTTTTAGTGTTGTAAACCAATCCCTATTGATGGGAGAGACGAGAAGTTGTAGACATACTAAAACACGAAGCGAAAGTTAGATATTCTCAGAACTAAATCAGAGACGCATCTGTAAATTACTTCAGGTTGCACGAAGAAGTGATGTAAGATAGATATAAACTGATTAAAAATATCAAATTAGAAGAAATAGAAAAGTAAATGTAATTGAATGAATGGAAAGAAAAGGAAATGTCAGTGGAATGAAACCATTTACATTTACAAAGTAGAATACATAAATAAGTGTTATTTGAAGATAAACAGGCAAAGTTAAAGATTTGTTCAACTAAATAAAATCGTCTGAAATCCTTGAGTCACGTCTCCAATCTGTAGTAAGTGCGAACTTGCACGTATTAGGCCTTAGCGCAATTTCGCTGCCGGAAATAGGGTCGCCGCCGTCTTGCCCCACTGAAGATCGCTTCAGAATTGCAATCTCCATATTGAAACCACACAATTGTCATCGTGACCCATATAATGCTACTGAAGCGGCATTTGCTTTAATTGCATTCGTAGATGTTAGCGAGGTTAAATCGTAAATGCGTTTTATATTAAACGATTTTTTTTATAAATTGAATAAATTAGCCTGGAATTATGATTTTTTATTATTGAGATGAATCTCGCCGAGTTATAATTTAAATAAGTGTAAATCAGAAAAGGTAAATTGTAAATTATAAAATGAGTTATTGTCGAGATCCAAAGTCCAATCAAAGAAGTCTGGTTCGAACGGAACATTGCCAAGAATTTAATGGCAGGCGCTTGAATTTGTGTCCCTATACTTTTAGGATTTTTTTGTTTCTAGGGGATCTCATCATAATATCTTGACGTCGTTAAAATGAGATCATTAGAGAAATGTACCGTTTAAAAAATATATAATATCGGTCCTCATTTCACAGAGAGGTCAGAAAAATATATAAATAAAACAAACGAACGATTCTATGAACGTCTTTTTTGGAAGTCACTTAAAAACCGTCTAGTTTCCCTCAGTCACGTCTCCAATCTGTAGTAAGTGCTAACTTGCCCGTATTAGGCCCTAGCGCAATTTCGCTGCCGGAAATAAGGTCGCCGCCGTCCTGCCCCACTGAAGATCGCTTCAGAATTGCAATCTCCATATTGAAACCACACAATTGTCATCGTGACCCATAGAATGTAACTGAAGCGGCATTTGCTTTAATTATACTCGTAAGTAAGTATACCTCGGCAAGGTTAAATAGCAGAAGCTAGTTATACAATAAAAAATAAAATTACAAAAATTATGAAAGGACAGAAAAAATGTGAAGTATCATGGCAAGCCTTTGGGTAGACAGCTTCTCCGTTGACAAACGTTTTTGGCATCAAAAAGAAGCGAGTTAAGAGAAAAATGAAAGACAAAACTTTGAAAGACGGTGCTTCCAAACATCAAACAAGTTTCGTCGTTTACGGGCAAAAGAATCTTTATGTCATTGGTATTTGCCTCCTTAATCTTTTTATAAACAGTAAATGGCTGTTTAGCTAGTAATTTAGCTAGTCGTTGAACTTTCATATTATACATGTCGGATCAGGAGGCCCTCCGTTCGAATACATCAGTTATTATAAATAATTTTATATGGAAGGTATGGAAGTTTTCTACACAATTTTAATATTCTCCAAAATTATGATAATTAAAAACAAGATAATAATTATTCACACTTAAATTAATGATCAAATAGAAATACACGGTGATTAATGAGATTCACAGCGATTCGTCGCAGACGTGGTGCGCTGACGTTGTCTCGAATAGAAGTGTCTATCCAAGATGGTCGTCTCGCTACCATCAACACGACGCTCCGCTAGAGTGACAATGACAACCGTTTGTCACTCTTGATACAGATTTTGTTGAAGCGTCATACTTAAGTTTACGATAAATGCGTTGCTACCATGCGTAAAAACCGAAGCAGAAGAATTTCTTCACGGAGGATTATAAGGATGGCGGTTGTACCTCCCCGGTCATACCATATAATTTTACTCCATGGCATTAAAAACATCAGAGAAAGCACCAGAGGCTACTTACTCTTCTTGTTGATGTAAAAAATCCGATACAAATTCGATTTTTTAAGTCTTAAGGTAGCAAACGAGCATGCAGTCTACCTGATGGTAAGTGGTCACTGCCGCCCATGAACATCTGTAATCATCCCCAAGTACAATTAAATCATACCTAAGTTTGATTACAGATGCGTTGCTACCTCCCGAGGACTAAGATGTCTTGTAAACACGACTCTCCAAACCGAAACACAAGAATTACTTCACGTTTGATTATGTGGGTTAGTACCCACTATTTATATTTAAAGAAAAAGAAAATTGAACTCTTTTGCTAGGTATTTACTCAAGAAATCTATACATATAATAAAGCTAAAGAGGGTCGAAAGTCTGTACATGGAAGATTTTCAAAAAATAGTTGGCTAGGGATACTTAGAATCGATAACGGAACACGTTTTAACAGTTTTAAGATTTTTTGTCTGTTTGTCTGTTTATCTGTTTGTCAGTTTATTTGACCGCGCATCACATAAAAATGGCTTAACGTATGTTGATGCAAACTAAACTAATATGTCGAGACGATCCCCGGCCATGTTTTAAGCCATAAAAATTCAACCCCTAAAAGGAGGGGTTGCGGGCGGAGCCGCGGGCACAGCTAGTACAAAATAAAATACTTTAAATACGCGCTAAGCAAGAATTAGTCTTTGATTTACAAATGCTAACGAGTTGACGTAACTATTCGCATTAGGTGAGTATTCAACCGTTGTCTTTTAAAACAAAGACCCAACATCTACAACGCTTAAGCTAGATTGTGTTTGTTAAGCAGAATTCACGAACAAACGTGGGAATGTTGAGTTCTCAACTTGTTTAGTCTCGAGTCCAATAAATCCTCTTCTAAGGATGACTACAACTTCGTTGAACTTTAGTGGGAAATGTTTTGTAACATAAATCTTATGCATAGCGTTTGGAACATTGGAATTAAAATATCATTATAAAAATAGAGAAAAATGTTCATAAATTCACATTAATCCCACATAATTGTATAGTTTCTTCTATCGTATAAAGGCAGCAAACGAGCATGCAGTCCACCTGATGGTAAGTAGTCATAGTACCCATGGACAATGGTAATCGTCACTAAATATGAATCACATCGCATGGGTCATCATCACCAAGAAGATTGAATCGTATCTGAAGTTGACCACAAATGCCATGCTAGCCCTGAGGACTAAGATATAGACGAGCAATATGATTAATCTTTGATTTGAGCAATCATTAGAAACAAGAAATAATAACGAACGAATTAGAATAAATTAGGTCAAAGAACATTAGAAAGAAGCTAATAAAGTACGTAAATACACAGCTACCCCTGGGGACTGTGATATTCGCTTCCTGCATAAGTATAGCCGGCAACCACGCCTCTCCAAATCAAAACACAAGAATTGCTTCACGGAGTAGTAAAGTACACCACATATTGTTAAATTATTCACAATTGTGTATTTTAATTAAAATAAATAGCTATTAAAGTCAGTACTTGTTCAATGAGCTACAAAATTTTCATTGATATCAAATATCTTTCGAATACACCCTGTATAACCAGTCGATAGAACTCACATTCAACAAAATCTCTTAAAGCTTTCAATATGCGAATATAATAGAGATAATAACGATATAAAATGTACAAAACGTGACACTGATCGTCGTTTGACGAGGGTCCTATAGAAGGGACACCTGCGTCTCGAAACGTCAAAGGACAATCAGTGGCCGGCCATACAATTTATTGATAATATAATATTTTAAATAGAAATGTAATTGTTTCAATAAATATGATTTAAAACTATATAAAATTCGAATTTAAATATTTATCAAATACAGTTACGTATACCTAAAACGCATAAATTGGACACTGATCGCCGATTGACGAAGGGACTGATAGATGGGACACCTGTGTCCCGACATGTCAGGGGACAGTCAGTGGCTGGCTATTCATTTTATTGGTAATATGACATTCTACATAGATAACTGTTTGATTTTCATAAACATAATAAAATTAATGCCTTTAATTAAAAATAATAAATTAAAAAATATATAATGGTCAAGTATCAATATTAAATGCACAAAAGTGACTGTTAGTCGTTTGACGAGGGCTCTATAGTCAGGACATCTGCGTCTTTGACATTTCAGGGGACAATCAGTGGCTGGCCATTCAATTTATTAGTAATATGACATTTTAAATAGATAACTGTATCATTTGCTCGAATAATGTAATGATTGCTTGTTAATTAAAAACAATAAAATAAGATGATACAATGGTTAAGTATCAATATAAAACGCGCAAAATATGACCTGTTAGTCCTTTGACGAGGGTCCGTTAGACGGGACACCTGCACCTCTGACATGTTAGGGGACAATCAGTGGCTGGCCATTCAATTTATTGATAACAATGTTCTGAATAGACAATTGAATTATTTAAATTACTATTTCTCTTGGGTTGGTTATATATTTTATAGGGTTAATCGTTACTTTAAAAATAAAAATTAAAAATATATAATAAATAATAAAAAATAAATATATTGACCAACAATTAAAGTTCACATCCTCATGACTGTTTAAATAATTGTTCTTTTCGTACATAATTTTAAAGATTTTTGTAATAAGACGAAAAGTAAGCCCAATCCTTGAATTGATTCGATTTAAAATGACATATTTTAAAATCAGGAATAAACAAGAATAAGTTTATTTCTATTTGAATAGAATGTACAATTGGTTACCGGCTTTGAAATCGAGTTTGGACAAATGTTCGACTCTCTACTATAATATAATTATTGTTATCCCTGCAATTTTAAAACTCTTAGCATAGGAATATATAGTAAGGGGACATCTTAACATCAATACAAAATGCACCAAACGTGACACTGATCGCCGTTTGACGAGGGTCCCCTTGACGGGACACCTGCGTCAGGACACAATCAGTGCCCGGCCATTAAGTTAGGGATTAGGAAATTGATAATTAATTGTTTTATTGATTTTTGGGATGAAATGTGATGTTTTGGGTGGTAGGACTCGTATAGTTTGACTGGAATGGTATTACATAATATTCTATGAAATAGTTCTTGTGTTTCAGTTTTTGAGAGCTATACTCATAAACACCACGGGCCGTATTAACAAAATGAACTCAAGATTTCACATTACATTATCATACATTTTCTAGTAGTTTAACCGCACTCAAGATCGACCTCAATCTGGAGTTCACTTTATTAATATGGCCCCTAAACCTCAGGGGAAGCAACGTATCTGTGGTCAATCTCAGGTAGGATTCAGTTGTACTTAGTAGTTAACCATTTACACTTTTTTTAAATAATTAAATAACTATCTGACCATTATAAATTGGAAGGTAAGTTTGTTTGTTAAATTTTACACCTTACCGATCCAACGGATCATCGTAAAATTTTTAACACTCAGTGTCAGAGAATTTTCAGTAGATTGTCAGAGAAATATTTTAAGAAAAAAAATTGAATTAACTCAAAATAGAAGACAAAATTGTACACCGCGTGAGAAATCGCGGGAAGCGCTATATGATATTTTAACGTTTATGATTTTTAACAAATCCAAGTGCGCATTTTAATTATGCATCAGAACGTACAAAATTTGGACGAACAGACGATTCGTCTGCATATACTATATATACACCTATAAATACAGAGAAGTAGGAAGTTTAAGAAGTAACAACAACATACATGCACGTCGGGACAAAGGCAGGGAATTCACAGAACACTTAACTTTTAAAAAGTTCCAAACTTTCAAACAAAGCTTTCGGCGCATCGCAATGCAGTCAGCCTTGAGTGCACTTGCCGCTTATAAAATATGTACTCCCGTTGGTACCGACTTTATAAAAAAACTCCCTGTAGGCATATCTGCTAAGAAATCTCATTTTTTTATCGTATAAAGGTAGCGAACGAGCATACAGTCCACCTGATGGTGAGTGGTCGCTGCCGCCCATGGACGTTAATAATCATTCCCAAGTACGATTGAATCATACCTAAGTTTGATCACAGATGCGTTGCTACCCCTGGGTACTGTAGATACTGGATACTGGTAGATGTTAGCCTCATGTACCAGTAAAGCCCGCAAACACGCCTCTCCCAACCGAAACACAATAAATTGCTTCACGGAGGATTACGAGGGTGGCGGTGGTACCTCCTCGGTCGAACTACACGAATTCTACCACCTGGCTATCCATTCTCATTATCCAAATTAAAAATCCATTATAAATAATATTTGAATTTCTATTGGAAATAAAAAATATGACAATCTATTACATTTTATAAATTGATTAAGCATGTAAATGTATAATTAATCAATATATAATTTGACTCGGATAATAAAATTATGCTGATTGCGTAATAGGTAATAGTATAAACGAAATAAATTCAATTTTTTTTTCTTATACGGTTCCATATAATTTGTTTGTTGGTGCTATCCATGTTGTGTTTTACGTGTAAGTAGGAAACCTTAACCCTGACAATAACTATTTATTTTAGCGACGAAAAGATACCTTATGTGTTTAATAATATACTGCTATGCGCCGCGCATTGAAAAAATTGAGCATTAACATTTTACTACTGTAACTACTGTAGTAAAATTAGGACTGGTGATACGCCAGATACATTATTATATGCCGATATTATACGCTGATAAGATATTATTTGAGGTTAGATTCACACATAAGGCGAACATTCGAGTACTCAGGAGTAGAAACACATCTGTGATAAACGTCAGGTACCATTGCTCTTAACACTAGTGGAAATGCAAATGCCCTGCGGTGCTGCAAATGTCCATAGGCGACGGTGACTTCTTACCATCAGGTAGCCCGTCTGTCTTATCGCTAGGTTTAGAAAAACGATTAAAATATCGTTTTTCCAATTATCGTGCAATATTCTACACTATTCCTAAATCGTCAAAAATATTGCGCATTTCACAATTTTGGGCAAAAGACGTTAGACTTTTCAAAATTTATAATAACTATAACTCTACACTTTCGCTACAAAACTTCGTATCTTGAACCTGAGTACTTAATATCCAATTGCTTTAAAATCTTTTTCTCATCATAGTAGCCACTCACACGTATGCTCGTCAAAGTTTAAATAAGTTATTTTATCGCGGCCACTGAACCATCGAATCGGTGTAGCATTTTTCATTACACGAACTCAAAATCAATAGCACTCGAAACTAACCAAAATTGAAAACTACACAGAGTTTGTTGAATTATGAACTGTTCCAGCCAAGTTATAATTGAATTAGGTGGATTATCTAAATTCCGAATCTGTTTCGAGTGTTGAAATTTCCAGCTGAATTTACGAACCCGTTTTAATATAGAGTAGACACTACATTAGTAACTTTGTAGAGTGCTATTTTGTTTACCGACAATATTGTAACAAACTACTGCTTGGAAAGACCTCTATAAATAATTTTATTATACTTCATAGGTATATATTTATCTTGCTTGTCTGTTAGTTTAGTTTGACTTTTTTGTACTCCTCTCAATAGCTTTTATAGTATTGAAATCTTTAGACTATTTAAATTCAAATTAAATTGTATACTAATATAAATATTTCATATTTATTTTGCAAGTATTTTTTCCTCAAAATGGTGCAAAGAATATTTACATTCAAGTTTATTTCGTTTTATTTCTTTTATTTTAGTTTTTTCATGTTACATCATGTTATTTTTTTTTCTTTGCCATATTATGTAATTGAACATTGTTGAAGAGTTTGTTTGTTTATTTGAACGCGCTAATATCAGGGTCTACTGGTTTCAATTGAAAAATTATTTTTGTGTTGAATAGTTCATTAATTGAGTAGGGTTATATTCTTTATAACATCACGCTACGACCAAAAGGAGTGGAGTAAATGTAACCCACTCTTTCTCTTATATGACGCAAACGAAGTTGCGCGGGTCAGCTAGTATGTCATAAAAATGGTTTAGTGAATCAAAATGCTTTATAGATTACTTGTAAAATAAGTGAGATAGTCGCTTTATTTTACTTGGTTAAGTGTTATTTCCTATGTCATTTATTTTACCGATAAATAAGCGAGAAAATTCTTAGCGACAGAAATTGAATATAACTGAAGATGGAGGTATAAACTTGTTTGCGTCGCAAGACTTGGTCCGAAGGCTGTGTACCGGAAATCAGGCATTCGAATATCATATCCGGTATACACCGGCGACATCCGGCGTGCGTGCGTCATATCCGCCCGAACAAACTACGTTTGTCAAAGATTGTATATGTATATAATGTATAATATGTACGGAGGATATGTAATATAATTATTTATTTGTAGTCAACAAACTGTGGTTAAGCGGAGAGCCTAATACACAGACTCTCGGGTTGAAATTCAAATCACGCATCTTTTTATGTAATCTTTTTATTTCAGAAATAAATAATCACTTATTACTTCGTGAGGTAGTAAGATACATATCCAAACTTATCAAAATAATGTCTCAAATTTGTGCGAATCCTTCTCATTACTAATGTGATGAGATGCATAACTAGCAATAAGATATTACTGAGTTGCGTTCAGGTGAATAAAATATGTCCCCATGCCTTAAGATTCCATGCCTTAAAGAAAAAACGAAAGAGGACTAATAAATACTTAATATATTATTATAATATATAAAAAATAGGAGTTTATTTAATTGAATATTTTGATATTTTATAAAAAAGAAATTACCTGCATGATCGCATTACTTATCACTTCATTTGTTGGAAAACTAATTGTTATTAAGTCTGAAAAGTGTTACTTATCTATGCACTAGCTTTTGCTCGCGACTTCGTACGCGCAACGGTCAAAAATATTTCTAATAGGATTTTTTATTGTCTTATTACGTTACTAATTGTGTTATTATATCTGTGTTTTAATACGTGAAGCAAATCTTTGTACCTCTTTTTAGAT
>DWNR01001848.1:0-14175 GCA_018250455.1 Polygonus leo | reverse complement strand
ACCGCCAATGCATCGCCGGTTTTGGAGGAGAGCTCTTTTCGCGCCTTTTTTGAAGAACTCCATGTCATAGCGCACCGAGAATACCTCGGGAGGAAGCTCATTCCACATTTTGCACGTACGAGGTAAAAAGGAGCGTGCAAAACGAACTGTTGAGGACCGCCACGAGTCCAATTGATGTGAATGAGACCTCATCCTTCGGTGAGTGATTTGACTCCTGGCTAATGGATACTTACATGATGAATTGTATTCCTGTATTTGTACTGTCGTTCGCAACCGTGAAAGGGCATCCTCTTGTGATATAAGTATCGTAATATTGAGAAATCGATTGATCTTTGTTTTAACCCGACTACGGCAAAAAGAAGGGTTATGACTTTGACCGGTATGTATGTGTGTATATATACGTTCATCTGTTCACTCATAACTTATTTACTCTACTTATTATAATTTAACAGAAAAGGTATCGTTGGAGTCCTCTTAATTGTCCGCTGATTATAGGCTATATACTTTAGCTACATACTTTTTAGAGTGCCAGTGTGATTTTTAGTAGTTTTTGAACTTATTTTTTTTAATTATATTTAAAATATTTTATAATTGATAGCATTTTTTAAATTTCAATAAGTTGGTTCACTTACGTGTTTGTATCATAACTGATAAGTAAAAATTTATAGTATACAGACCTTCCAACTGACAACACTTTAGTAGGGACTATTAAAGCAAACTATGGAACAAGAGTTTGGCTTTACGGTACATACTGTAAGGTACACATACAAGGGACTTCGCTTAGCTAATAGAATCATACCCAATTTTGGCAAAACCCTCCACACAAGTTTGATTATGGTAGTACTATCATTATACTGTATAATGTTATACAATACTTGGAAAATTGGACCTTAAATTACTATGTTTTATACAGAAATATTGAACATTAAGTATTGTATTTTTATTAACAGAATAGAAATACAAAGATATCCATGCCAGGTGATAGAGGTCATGTAGTTCGACAGGGGAGGTACCATCGCCACCCTCATAATCCTCCGTGAAGCAATTTATTGTGTTTCGGTTTGGTGAGGCTGCCGACTATATTTAAATTTAAATCGTACTCAGGGATGATTACTAATGATCATAGGTGGCAGTGACCACTTACCATCAGGTGGACAGCATGCTCTTTGGCTACCACAAGACGATACAAAAAAAAGATAATTCATTGATGGTTTCGCCATTGGTAACTTCATAATATATTTTTATAAATATAAGGTTTCTTTATTGAATGCAAAAAAACCTCTAAAGTGTGATGAGAATACTATTGCGTTTTAATTATGTTACTGATATTTTTTTATGTATTTGTATATTTAAACATAAGAGTTCTTCTTCAAAGCTTGCTACCCATTGCGCATTGTTGATTCCGCTAGTTCGTATACCACGGTGACTACTTTCCTTTCCAGAGTATTATTACTTAGGTTATTCTTAAATATCTTGCTGATTCATGATCTTTACTGGTTTACTTGGTCAAACAACTCAAACACCATACTTGTGTAGTTTCACCAGGGAGTAACATCACCACCCAATGAGGTTTTGGATCAGCATGGCTGCCGACTATACTTCCATCCATCCATCCATTAGACTTTTTAGGTCCACTGCTGGACATAGGCCTCTCCTAATAGGCGCCACTCTAACCGGCCGGTCGGTAACTATATTTACACGCTTCGAATATATAAAAATCCTAATATGTGCATGTGGTCAACCTCATGTTCGAATTAATCCTATTTGGCGTGATATGTTTCTAGGGACGGCAGTGATCATTTACCATCAGGTGGACTGCAAGCTTGTCAAATTTGTTATAAGATAAAAATAAGTTTTTGAAGGTTTGAGATAATCTACAAATAATTAAAGCAATTATTTGTCAACTATTATATTTACGTTATAATATTTAAACAAGTTACATTATTTACTAACACACTACCCCAATAATCGTTAACGGAAAAACCATAACCGGACCCCGTCTGTTCAACAAACTTCATTACGATACGATTAAAAGATATAAATTGCGAAGTTTAACCTCCATAGCGTGACCCTACTCATAAAGGTCCCAGAATATGTTGTGCGGGAAAAGGGACAATTTATGTATTTCAACAAAAACGAAGCAGAGTGTGCAACGTAGATACTTCCGAAGCACGGAGTTTGACGTCGGCGTGAATAAGGTTTATTTATTGGGAAAGTTTAATGTAGAAAATAGTAAATCAGTAACTGAAAAACGAGTGATTGCAAGTAAAGCTGTTGATTCTGAGTATTCGATGTATGATTGATACCATAGTGCCAGTAAGCATTTTCCAGTAATTACGGGTTCGTAGAATTAATATTCGAAATTGTTGGTATTTCGAAATTGGTGCTAAAATACTTTACTCATAGATGAAAAGAACTACTTTTACATGTGGACAGTATACAGTGACTTGCACATTCTGGAATAATTTAGCGTACAAGATGTGACTAATTTAAAGGAAAAAAATGATAAATTATACGAAAATTACCTTAAAATCGTACGTAATATTGGATAGCTGCATGGGTAGATATATTTTGTGTTATATAAAGATAGCAAATGAGCATGCAATTCATCTGATAGTAATCATTCGCAAGTACTATAGAGTGGTACCTCAAGTTGACCATATTACATTAAATTACATTAAATTCCCAGAGAATTTAATGTTCGTCTTGTAAGTAGGTATTGTCTTGTAAGTATAGCCAGCAACCATGCTTCTCCCAACCTCCACCAAACGATTTTGTATACACCACGTATTTTTATTTTGAAAATTAACATATTCTCTCCAATTCATTTATAAATTTGACTTAAACATTAGCCGTTGTCTTTTACCTTAAAAGCCTATTCACTTAATACATTATTGACAATGTCTGTATATATTTTAAATTGGTCTGCGGGAGATTGGTGTTAATTTACATTAAACCAAGATTTCATATTGATTTAGTGATAATATTTATGAAAGAGACACATTCATATGTTATAGAATCTTTGAATAATATAAAGATACTAGTTTATTTTTGACAGAATATAACGTTAATATACGAATTTTCCCAAGGTAGCAACAATAAGTTGTTATCTACAAAACGTTTCAAGTAATTAAGTATATACTGTAAGCATGCAATATTCATAGTTTCTATTTGTTTGTTTCTTTTGGTTCCAGCCATAATGGTTTATTATTATCGGACTCAGTTACTATTTCTTTCTGGAAGCCCAGCAGTTGCACTATAATGGAGAGTAGAGCTGGGCTTCATCTTCTGTAAATAAACATGTAATAAAAAATATACAAATCTCTATACAACATATTTACCAAAACTACTGATAGTTCTGAGTTATTTAATGTTGAAGACGCACTGCATCCGAAAGTAGTCAAACTATTCCGAAAAATATTCGGGAGTTAAGCCGTTCACTTTCTGATACTTAAGCAGTCTTAATAAGAAGCAAAAGAATTCGCTTTATATCAAAACCCATTCAATTTTATTCGACAGCCCAACCGCGTTAGGAGCGGTTCAAAAAGCACTTTATAACTTCATTGCCTAAATATTCGAATTAAACGAGCAACCCCCTGGTCTTAAGCTTCCACATAAATTATGAACGACGGATTTTACAACGAACCGTTACGGGTTCACCCATTCAATGGATGTTTAATGTGACAAAACTTACAGCCTAATAGATTATGCCGGTCCAAATATATTCAAAGATGTAACCCAGCAGGAGGCGAATTTTAATACAACTAGCCCTTTCCCGCGGATGTGTTTAATGACATTACACTACTATCTACTCTGTGTTCATCTGTTTTTGAATCAAAATGTTTTTTTTGAAAATGTAATAAAATTAAATATTTTTCCTGAACAGTCCAAAATATACTACATATCTACTATATTGTTTTTTTTAATTAAACTAATTATTTTAATATTCGTGGGTAAATATACGTAATGTTATGTTGATGTAGACTTTTTGAATAATGTATCTAATTTCTTAGTATGCGGAACTAGAAACTATACTTTAAAAGTCTAGACTGGAAAACCGTTATGATAAATTTTAGACAGGATTCGTGTGGCAGCCATGTCTATTTAATATCAGGTCCATTTCATGCTCATTGTGGCCATTGCATAAAAGAATATACACATACCAAGTCTCGTAAATTATTTTATAATCACATAATAGTTCCAAAACTTTTGAAAAACTCAGTTATTTACTACGTGTCACAACATACAGTCAAGATTATTGATTTTATGTTAGTAAATTTTGATCACCGTCTCAAAGCTTGCGTCAACCTTGGGATCTTAGCATATTACAGTCAATTTGGAAAGCCATATCGTTTTTTAACGAAACAATGCCGCCTAAGCCAAAATAATCGTATAGAATCATAAGATTTTATATGACTTTTATTAAACATCACAAACACCCTGGGACGGTAATGAAACAGCGAGAAACGGGAATGATCGTCGTTCTCTTCGTATTTCGCGTTCATTTACATCGATATACGAATCTAATTGGTTGTTTTAAAAATTATATTTGTTACAAATTGAACAATATACAAATGGGTTCTCTTTCGAATTTATTTCAAAAATGTGTAACAAAACCGTGTAAATTGAGTTGTAATCAAAATTAAGCTAAATTTTTCGTTTCTGTTCGCATTTTGTTTTACGTATTGTGGTCATTCGCATGTATAAATAATATAAAACAATTGGGGTATGGATGCCACAGATACAAAGTAATTTTAATAAAATTAATATTGCAATAGGTATCACAATGTATTATGAAGACAGGTATTCATTCGAAGTTAAAAATATGAAGATAATGGTCGGTTTGTATTCAAATATGAAGACGAACATCATACATCTTAAGCTTATTAATAAATGATTATCCAATATTCGATTATTCTTGACACAGGAACAAAGGAAATTTATCTCTATGCACTTGCTTTCATTCCCCTCCAATTATGTTTAACTAGTTACAACCATTCATATCAATTACGACCAAGGCTTAATTTGGGTAAATACCAATTTTATGGGCACTGTGTTGTTGTGGCGATAGAGTAAAGGGCCTAAAGGGTTTGAAATTTAATAGGTCGGTGTCAGACGAACGTTTTTAGAACGATCTCAAATGACCTTTTGATGAAAATTTATTGATTCTACTCCAGTATGCCGTGGGATGCGTTTTGAACATTATAAAGTCTTAAACGATTGATACACTTTGTTCTATAGTAAGATAAGTGTTATGGGTACAACGGAATTACTGAAATATGGGTACACATTAATTTCAATCCATTATTTTAACTTTGCTGGGCATGGTTTCTCTCGGAATGACAGAGATTAAAGTTCTCGTAGGTTTCCTAGGATTATTTTTTATCGTATAAAGGTAGCAAACGAGCATGTAGTCCACGTGATGGTAAGTGGTCACTGCCGCCCATGGACATCAGTAATCATACCCAAGTACGATTAAATCATACCTTAGTTTGATTTGCGTTGCAGTTGCGTTGCTACCCCTGAGGACTAAGATGTTCGCCTCATGCATAGTATAGTCGGCAACTACGCCTCTCCAAACCAAAACACAAAAATTGCTTCTCGGAGGATTATGAGGCGGTGGTCGAACTAAACAAGTTCCTCGAACTAAACCTGGCAAATTATATTCTTCAATGCCGAAACGGCCTTGGGATTTAAATACGGTGAAACTGCCACGGTGAGAGTTCGGAATACTAACATAAGGTTATGACTTTCTCGTGCACACAAATGAATAACTGAAATAGCGTCACTCAGAATTGATTAATTTTTTTATAGTAGAAATATGCGGTTCGTTTCCGAACTAGAACCAGAAGTTCTTCTACAATTATTACAGATACATAGTAGTAATTTTCAGTGATCAGGAAAATTTGTCTGATTTAATTCAATCCTCAGTCCTAAATTGGGGAACTTGAAAAACCATCCCTGGATGCAGCTACTGCACCAACACAAAATCAGTAGGCTGCTGCCTGCTGTGTTACCTTGTCTGTTATTGAAGTAAGGTAGGCCTTCAACCCTATTCCAAGTTGAAAGAGATGGTATCAAATGTAACGTGTTCTATTACTAAAAAGCCTAAGAGGAAAATATTTCAGCAGGTGACTTAGGGGAGATTTAAAGATACCTTGTAAGCGATTAATATCTATTGTAACTTCACTGCTTGTATTTGCTGCAATTGTAGTTTAATTATAGAAATACCTACCTTTTTCCATAACAGTAGATTATTAATCATATGGATTTAATTAGTCGTCTTCCGAAACGCTGTTTAGATATCGTTTTTTAAACATTCTTCTGCAGAACTCTTACAATATTCATTTCATAAACCCTCATGTCTGTATACATGTTACATCAAAACTAACATGACAAGGCTTAACATTATCCAATGTCCCATCGAGACAGAATAAATTGCCTTTTAAAATACGGGCGCACCAATATTATTGACAATAAGTTCGAATGTATATCAATAAGGGTTTCGCCCACCTCATCAACATAATAGTGTTTACACAAAGGCGAGGAATGCATCGGTATATTACCATACCGATGTGTGGTGGACCCGATAGCATTGTCGCTCCGAGTCATCGATGACTGCCTTTGATACCGATCGCTAAGAAAAAAGGTCGTCCGACCCTTGGAGAAGAAACCATTTTAAGTTACGCTTAAGTCAATATATTCTGTTCAAACTTCGACTTTATGTATAAGTAAATAAAAGTTACGTATTCGCAATGAGAGAGATTCATTAATTTTGCGATAGTACGAGCTTATTTCATTTAAAATCACTGGTGACTCATTCCATTTCTACTAGTTTTTTTATTCCAGTGCTCGTATTGAATTGGATTCTTGTAAATGACTGTTTATTCAATTGAATTTAAATATTGGTTTCTAGCTGTAAGTTCTATTCAATGGGGTCAAAATGTAGGCATTTAAACAGTAGATTTCTATTTACGTCTTAAATAGGTTGCTGACTTGTATTAATTTATAAGACAAACAAATAAGAATTTGTAACTATACAAAATTTTGTCTTGTAAATATATTTTGTATTTCTCGTAAATGTAACACGACACGACAAACAGAACATTTCATAATCTCCTATTAGTTCTTGATAAACCGATTTTGTTTGATAAGACAAATAAACCTCAACCTTCTAACATAAATAGCAGTTTCTAAGCAATGTATCTGTTATCATTATAGTGATCAAAATAGATCTCATGTAGGTAACCGTCTCTTTTAATTCTTATATCAACACTTGATTGTTTTTTATGTGTGAAGAATTTTGTTAAATGAGTGTCAAGGGCCTTCACAATTCATTGTGTAACTAAAATTTCATGTACACTTTTCCAAAACTCCTTTCCACAACATAACATATTATTATTTTCTTTTCGATTGTTTGCATATTATTCTACTAATCAAGACTTACCTTTTACGTGTTGTCTTGAGCAAGTAGTGAATGATAGACCTCCTGTATAACATCTACTCACAATGAAAAATATTAAGTCAATTGTGAACTACACTGGCTAATTTTGAATAGAAACCATTTCGTAGCCTGAACGTTTTAGTTCGCCTAAAGGTAAGTTATATAATGAATTTTGAATCAAAATAAAATGGAATATTTTAATCAAATTAAATTCCTTAGAGAACTTAGAGGCATCAAGAAACTACCATCGATTTTACGAGTACGCTCAAACTTCAGAAAATCTGAAATGTTGAATCTGAACGTCGGAATTCTTGTGGTTGAAAAAAGTTAAAGAATATAAGACCTGAAAAATCCGTCTAATAAAGTCATAATACCAAAACCGATAACGCGTCAATCATTGTCCGAGTAATCGTCTTCCGTGTAATCGGATACTGTAAGCCTCTTAACCGATAAGCAGTTTATGGCGACACCTGCACAAAGCGTGAAAGGTGCCAAAATCGACGAAGAATATAATTTTCCGTTTCATTTAGCACACTTGTATATCGGTTACTTTATATATGTATCTTTTTTGCACAAAGATTTAAGTGTGGAAATTCTCTAATTGTTAGAAGTAGAATCCGATAGAAAATTTGTAAGATGAAGTAAAATCATGTATCTATTCCTTCTACTGGATCTTTCTAAAAGAAATGGGTACATGGTCCAATTCAAATTCATTTTTTTTTTCATTATAAGGTATATACATACGCTTAATGAAAGTCAGTACAAAATAATAATGCATTCATTCATCGGCTTTGAATGATTCACTCGCTAGCTGAAGGTTTGCTTTTCAAATATTGGTGCTTATAGATGAATCTAAAAGAATAATTTGGTAACGTGATTCAGACTGCAACTAACGCAATGTTATAACAATTTTTTTATAACTATTATTAATAAGTTCCTAATACCATTCTGTTGACATTCTTACACATCTAAACCCTAAAAATTTTCATATAAATTTCAAAAAATCATAAAATTTAATAGTGGCTTCTATAAAATCTCGTACGGTCTTTCTGAACTGAGAGTATAATCAGATTTATTTTTAACACCACAAAAGAAGTCAAAGGCTCAGTAATATGTACAACTAATAAAATACAAGTCAAAAATATGTTTAAATCATTGGTACAAATTTTACCATACAAATGTCCAAAAACTGATAACTCATTCAACAGAAACCAGAAAGCAAACAAAAGTATAATCCAACGTGGGCTATCTTACATATAAAGGTGCATACTCACTTGTCTGAGCCGAGGTCCGAACCTCAACTTAGATTAGCAGCAACTTTTTTTCGGATAGTTTAGGCCATTTAAATTTTCACTGAAATCGTGTGGACCCATACTGAGGCGAAAGTCGATTTCTGAGCCCATCCCTCCCTTTCTAGCCTAGGTCTACTGTCCCGGCTGAGCCCTTAGTTGGCTTGCCATAAAATCCGGTGAAGCTGTAAAGGCCAGTAGAGCCAACCGCAACTACACATTCGAAAAAAACTATGCTATCACTATCACAGGCGGTTATACCTTAGTCAAGAGTAGGAATGTTTTGACCCCGACCTTAGATACTACTCTGACAGAATCAAAGTTGATTCGATTGGATTCCTGCCGACGCAGTTGTGTCTACAGGCAGCAGTGGCGACTTACGAACGATCAGTGAGAATGCATGTACGTTTACATTTTTCTTTTAGTAACACTACTTTTGCTTACTTTAAGTATATGATTAAAAATAGCATAAAGTGAGCGATTTGCAGCGACAAAATCCGTGAAAATATATCGTTTATGTGAACTGCCAAAAATATTTTAATGAAAATACTTTTAGACGAATGATGATAGAAACTTCGTGGGTTAACAAATAAATGATACGTAACTTATTAGTACATAAGTATTAGTACTAATAAGTGATGTAGTAAAAAAGTTGTAAATCACTTATAAACTCACAATATATGTAAGATATTGTATGGATATCAATGATTTAAATTTTATGAATATTACCAAGACAGTTTTTGTATAAGGTGCTTTACAAACACGCCCACATGTGCTCATGTCAAAATTTTCTATAACAAGTGAGTTGGACGGAGAAAACAAACGATTGCTATACAATCGGTTTGGGTATAATAACAATAAATTATTAGTCAACTTGACAGCGATTAAATTTGAATTTTAATACCTTGAACTCAAGGTCCATTTACGTATGTAAGCGTTATCATTTCGTCTCAGAGTAATGAAACACATTCAGTAGAATCAATCACGAGATTCGGCCTCATTAGAATGTTTTCTTAAGAAATAGATATTAGCGGAGGCGACGAATTTGTTTACGTATAATGAAGTAGTCTTTGTAACGTCGAAGTGTTGGTAGCAGAACTTGTTTTCATATACCATTATGTTAGAGTATTGATGTTAAGTTTATAGTATCAGTTTCAAAGTAAACGATATATTGTTTTGACAATTCGTTAAGTATTATTGTTTCCTTAATTCCTTGGTGTTCAATTAAGAATAGTATAGGTTTACCTTTTCTGCTTAAAAGCATTTAGCCTATAATGGATTTCTTAAAAGTTATATTAAACATATGGAGAGATTTCACGTATTGAGTGAAAATTTGGAAATCCTGTTTTGTTTAATTGTCCTGTAAGTGTCCTTTTGTTTAATGTAAATATTGCCACGTGTTCCTTTTCGTACTAAATTCATATAACGAAGTGCATTTGTATGTAAAGAATTCTGGGAGTTTTTTTTCCATCGTCGTTGTCGTCTTTTCTTTCGATCTATCTTCTTCTTCTCGCTACATAAATACTCATACTTGTAAGTTGGGATGCATTGATTTGAATTAAACTACGCAATTTTGTAGTTAAGTTCATGTAGTGTAATTTATGTAGGTACCAACGATAAATAAAATCGTTTAATTTTTTAAATAAAATATAACTTTAGCAACATCTTTTCTATTGAACACGAGCTACTTCAAATCACACGTTCTTTTTATAGTATTCTAATGTTGTTAATTTAGAATATAAATATAACAATCTTTTATACACAATTTCTGAAATGTTAGTATTCTTCTATTACCTTTATTCGATTATTTCTTTCAATAATACAAAGAGCAACAAAATTCTAACAAATTATGTGTTTTTCGTTACATAATTATCCTTAGTTGACCAATTAGCCGAATTACTGAATCGTGACCGAACGTTCATTTATTTTACTCTATGGACTAGAGTTAGGTAAAAGAAACGAGGAGGAACTAGCAATTAGGCAATTACTGTTAGTGGAATGGTCGCCGAATAATTAGGTAATATTGATAAAATTAAGATAAGTATGGCATTAGGAAGCATCATTGTACTTTGTATTCAGAAGAGGTCCTGCCAAATACATAGCTGTGGGTCGGTTTTGTTTCGTGTTCCTTTGGTTTCGTATTGTTTGTGGAATTGGATTTATGGATAGAGATGTCGTATTTTTGATCCACTTCGAAGAATCGCGTCTCCTTGTATCAAGATTATACACGTATAATTCTATAATATTGTTCAAATGATTTTAAGTGTTATATTATAAAACATTGAAATAATTTACTACAATTACTTAAAATGATTATATTTTAAAAATATTCTAACTATTAATTTTTAAAACATAATCATGGAAACAACCACCTGTCATATTACGATATTTCACGAACCGGTTGTGTTACTTTGTTAAAACATTTACCGAACAATATATCGGCGCTAATTTTTAAAAACATATGACACAAAATTTCGTTGTATTGAATTACGAATCTACAGAGCATTATCACAATTGGAGAATTTATGTCTTTTAACGTTATTTACATATTTACCTCCTTTTGTATGTAAAAATCGTTGCCCATTATATTTGAATTGTTCTCAAACAGATTTCTCACTTATAGAGCCTAACCCTGTGCGACTAACTAAACAGAGGCTTCAATAATCGTTATCGTACGATAAGTACGCAAGTTGCTTTGAAACGCTTTGCAAATTGCCTTAATACGTGCTAGCTAATTGCTCAGCATATAGTTCATTTATATGGCCATTTTACAACAGTAAAGATTTATTGCTAACACTTCAAAGTCAGACAACGCTTAGCCTGTTGGAAATTCATTCTGAAACCCTAATGTCCATTATATTTTATGGGTCAGTTAATCTTAGCTTAGACAGTTAATAAAATATCTAACATATTTCATATATAAAAAAGAAAGATTTCTCTGTATTTTCCTAGTAATTCAAACGCTATACGGTGACCACTTGTAAGCTATATATGGCTCGACGGCCTTAATTATTGATTACTAGCTGTGCCCGCGGCTCCACCCGCGTGGAATTCGGTCTGCATTCATATTATATTGAGTAATTCTGAAATAAAAGTGAAAGTCCCGTCAAAATTGGTCAAGCCGTTCCAGAGATTAGCCGGAACAAACAGACAGACAGACAGATAGACAAAAATTATAAAAAAAAATGTTATTTTGTTATAATATGCATTTAGTAAAAAGCAATTATTTTTATATTACAAACCGACCCTTCAATTTTATTTATTTGTATAAATAAGAGGTTATCGGCATCATCATAATTTTCTCATCATATTTAATGTTTCGTTTTATTTAAATATTTACTATGAGTGACCGGTTTTTTTCATCAGACTTTTAATCTTATTGTTATGAGGTTGCAATTTATGGATATAAATAGGACAAAGCATATACGAATTAGTATCATAGGTTATAGTAATAATAATAAATACTTAAAATTCTTCCATATATGTGTGTTGTATAATAACACACAGATCCATAAAGTTAAAATCAAAGAAAATATAATTATGCTGAAAATAAATACAAATGAAAACAAAAAAATACACTTAGATATGATCAAAGAAATCAAAGTGAAGCATAAGAAGGCATCTGTTTTGCTTCAGTGTGACAGACAGCCAGACAATCGTAACAAAACTGGCATGTTAACCTTTTCACACAACTTTTTATATTTCCGTTAAAGCGTCATATTAAATTTAAATTAGTCTATCGCACTTCCCATCGTATCGTTACGGTTTTGAATAATTTATGTGTTAGAATAAATAAAGGTGTGGTAGCCCCACCCTATGTATGGGGCTTCAATAGATACGCCCATATAGGTATTCTCTTCGAAGGGACGTCCATTCAAACAGCCATAAATTAACTAAGTTATCGTTTGACCATAAATAACTGTTTTGGCTTTTAAATTTATCTGCTTCGTAATAATGCATGTTTCATACAATTATTTTTAAATTAAAATAATGTTATTTTGATTTTACATAGAGGAAGAAGCGTTTAAAATGTTTTTTTTTTAAATTATGATGTGTAATAAAAAGAAAAGAAAATAAGTGCTATACAGTAAAGCTGGCTTTTATATTACAGCATACTGCAATGGTTCGTGTTAATGTAAGGCAGAATTGCCACAGGGAAAATACAACCGTCATAGTCTTTTAGTGAAACAATTTATCGGTTTTGGAAGGGCGTATTAACCCGCTATACTTACATAGGAGTCCAATGTTTCAATTTTAGCTGTTCCTAGCATCTGTGGTCATCCTCAAGTACTTTTTAACCGTACATGGGATTGGTTACAAATGTCTATTGGTAGAAATGACTACGTATCAGGTGGACTGCTGGCTTATTTACTTTTATACTACAAACATGCGTTACATTATCAAGCAGTCAAAATATTTTAATTTGTTAAATTAGCTCCAAATTTTTATCCTGTAGAAATGCTAGCATCACAGACATTTGTCTGATGAAAATGATTTGAAATATTGACAATTGTAATTGTGATTTATAGTTATATTTTCTATGTTAACTAACTTCTTAAATATTTGTATTCTTATCCGAGAAATAAAGTACCTACAATGCGAAAACCTTAGTAAAATAGAGTTAAAATATTTTGTAAGTTATACGTGATCAGTTCAATTTCTTTTACCTGAACAATTAATCCTTAAAAAACTATGTGATCGAATTCGTAACATAAAACCTTAAATAAATTCTATCAAATGCCATTATATGGTTTCACAAACACCCAAGTGACACACTATGAAAATCTATACAAAATGTCTCACCATGAGCGATAAACTATTAGGCATAGGTTATTAGCGATTTTTGCGATAGAATGATTTTAAAGTATGTACAAACATTTTATTGTACGTATAACAAATTAGTTTAATTTTTTTACGTTTAAGGTAGCAAATGAGCATGCAGTTTACCTGATGTCGCCCATGGACACTAATCATCTCCCTTGGTACCTTCCCAGTCGATCTACACGAGTTCTGCCACCTGTAAAATTGCATGATAAACTTTCCCAGAATTAATTTGAATATATTGAAATAAGTTTAAGTCAATTATTTAAAAAGTAGTCTTATAATAAATATTATGGATCGTGGTACATTATGTTGCACGAAAGCATCTGGCATTAAAACTGCAACAGCGTGGTTATACTTTGATTCGCAAGCAGTTATAAGTTGTGTATCCAGACAGCTACGGAATTTAAGGAACGTTATATAAAAATGTAACATTACACTGTGACGTAAATGTACATGGGGTTGGTATCAATTATTTAAATAGCATAATATAACTGTTATATTATGCTATTATACATAATATAACTGTTATATTATCCACATAATAGCTTTCTATCTCTCGCTAATCGTTGCTCGGCGACACTAAAGCAGTATCTCAACCATCGGTGACATTTTTGATTT
>DWNR01001847.1:0-14176 GCA_018250455.1 Polygonus leo | reverse complement strand
TGCCGGCTACACTTACAAACGAGGCGAACATCTTAGTCTTCAGGGGTAGCAACGCATCTGTGATCAAACTTAGGTATAATTTAATTGTACTTGGAGATGATTACTGACGTCGATGGGTGTCAGTGACCACTTTCCATCAGGTGGACTGCATGTTCGTTTGCTACCTTTATACAATAAAAAAAAAACGTATGTTGAAAGTTCTTGTAATTAATGACCAAATCTTAGCTTCCCAACTTGTCGTTATGGAAGACGAACTAACAAAATCTTGATCTTCTTGATTACTTACGTTCGTAAAAAAAAAAACATTCATGCCAGTCTGGATCTAACAACCATAGATTAAGGATATGTAGTGCCAGTAATTTATTTAATGTGCACGGATTTTCAAATTTATGTGTCACTGTTGCAAAGCTTACATCAAATTCAACCTAATAATCATTAAAACAGTTTTTTTTTAGTTTTGTTAAACAAACAATTTTTATATTTTTTATGTTTCATTTTATGATTATTAGATTGAACACAGAAAATTCTTCAGTTTAGAAATTGTTGATATTTTTCAAACAAAAATAAAATTCTATTTCTTAACTAAGTCTTCATCACTCCCAGTTAATTACAACTAGAAACTAATACATCAGTCGTAACTTGATTAAACTTACCCGACAGACAAATACATATGTTGCTACACTAATTTAGTTTGGGAAGCCTAAATTTTCAGCGTGCATCCAGTAAACTTTGTAGTACCTGTCAAGAGCATTCGAGTTTATTTTAACTAGGTTTGCCTTGTGGGTTCGCCTACCTAATCGTAACTTTCCGGCAATTACATTAAAGTGGCTCCATCGATATTTACATATAATATTGAATTACTTGGATGAAAGTGAAAACATGTAAAGATATATGTTTGGTAACTTTCGCTTTGACGTTATGGACGGCTCGATCCATATTTACAAATACAACTTAAAAATTACTAAGTGTTTCATAAAAAATTGTATTGATATACTTTTTTCGTGGTTTTTCTTGAAGAAATCACTGATTGATTTTTTAAATTATTTTTACGTGTGAATCTAAGTAAATGTTATCCTGTCTTAAAAAAAACAATAACAGCGCCAACTGCCGGATTCCCAAGTGTACTACAACTAATACTGTCTCTAAAGTTGGTCCAATTTCACATAGATTCAAAAAATCTTAAACACTAAATTTAATAGAATAGAATCAGTTATCCAAATTTGCAACTCTGCCAAATCGTTGCGAACATGTAAATTTACTCAACATTTACGTTCCCAATATAAAACCAGCGATTTATTCCCCGAAATATAAAACGCTAAGTAATTTCTTAATACAGACACACGCCCTTATGTACCCAGCTTAATATTCGTAAGTACGCGGCATCAGTCGGTGCCCTTTAGGGAAATAAGTCTTGTCCTTTGCTACTATTTTTGTCCCCTTGTTTCCTTGTAATCTTCCGTTGTTTTGTTGTATGGCGTCGAAAACGAAAATGAGACTAAAGGAGCTGGTGTTAGTACTTACTGTAATTAACATATTTATAAGTATGCATATGTTACTGTAAATTTCATTATTTTTTCAATGAATTTTATTCTTACAATATATGCAAATTTAAGTTTATTACATTTTCATCTTAGGCGATCATAATACAATTTTGAAGACATAATTTGCAAATTATGCAAAGAAACTAGTTAATTCGAAATAGATGACAAAATTGCGACAAAGCCGCGCACAGAAGCTAGTATGTATGTTTCTTTTCGAAAAGGCTCATATTCTTAAAGACTGCAGAGTTTTAAAGTATGCAAAACAGCGTACTGTAACGTAAGGTAATGTAATTGTATTTGTCAATAATGCAAGAGTATCATATAAACCAGTATTTTTTTTTTCAAAAAGTAACGTCCATTCTTGAACACGTAACATCTTGTATAACAATTTTCTCCTTAACCTGTTTTAGTTACCTAGTTACTAGATCAAAATGTTACTAAAATGACAATGATTAGCAAAACTGAACAAAGGTCCTCCGTGAAGGCCACTTCACGTTAAATGTTATTTATAATAGCTATATTTTGTTCTTTCCAAAGGTCGCTTCCCGCGTCGCCTCTAGAGGATTGGGATTATTCTAAACACGTTTAATTTTATTTGGGAATGTCGTCTACTTATCATCGCGAACAATGATATTTATGTTTTAATTAAATGTACAACTTGGTCCTAAATTTTAAGGTCCGTATTTTGTTAAGTCCACTTATTTTACAATTTTTAGACGGTACGCGGTTATGTAGACCAACTGATTGTAAGTGGTCACTGTCGTCCATGGACACCTGTAATGAAGCGTAGAAAATATTAAATTCTATTTGGAAGGTAATATAATTCTATTCTGTCACTGATAATCTAAATGAATTAAGTAAAACCCCATAATTCCGACCGAAACGCAAATTGCTCAAAAACAAACGCACCGCACCGGAAAGCGTAGGTACTATAGAATAGTAACATGAAAAAATGTTTACAGGTTCTTGTAAGGCTTTCGTCGTAACGTATCCACAAGAGCATATATGGTCAACTTCAAATTGTATACGATTTCAAAAAGGGTTCAGGTTATACCAAGAGATGTTAGTTTTATCATCAAGAACATAAAAATATTAAATTTCCCATTGTCCTGAACTTGTATCCTGAAAAATATTATTATTTTTATAAATATGACGTGTGTGCAGCCGGCCTTCTTGTCAGAGGTCGCAGTACAACGATTAAATACAATTTCGGGCGCTCCCGAGTGCCCTCTAGCACTTCCGGGAAGCCTAGCGACTTCCGGCGCCCGACTTCCGGTGGGATACCGCGCGTTATTTCATACTTTTTTGAAGTGCTCCTTTCAGAGCCTTTTTTGTCCTGAAATAAAGTTTCTGAGGGAAACGCTGCGGCCGGGAAAAGTAATACTCGAAACCCAAGGAAAATGGCTTCTAACAATGTACAAGAGAAACTTATGAGTGTCTTTATTCTGGGTTCATATTTTAAGTAGAAAAATAGCAAACGAGCCTGCAAGCTACCTAGTAGTACCATAGCCCATAGACACGGGTGGACTGATAGGACTGATGTAACCTTGAATTGTTGATGTTAATCTCGATGCGTTGCTGCCGCGAAGAACGGAAAAGGCATTACACCTATCCAAACTACACTCTTAAATAATTTACTGAGATTGACCAGCTACCTCTTCTACCAGCTTTGTTATCCTTATAATAATTGAGAATCTGTCGAACAATTCTATGTAATTAGGTACGTTATTTCTCAAGCAGCTTCATTTGAGTTTGTAATTTTCACACCACTTCATATTGTACGGCCTCAAGTCTAAAATTGTTGAAGAGAGAATTACTTATGAATCTGCACAACCCAACAGGTGCATACAAATATATCGTCATGTTTTTTTGCCACTGTTTTTAACATACTTAAAAAATGTTAAGTTTTTTGAGTAAATGACTTAAAACATCTTGTAACTTCCTACTTTTTGTTTTGGAACACCAGCTTCCTTTCTATTCCTAATCCTGAATGTACTTTACAAAGTACGTGGGAGTTTCTCTTAATTACTGTAAAAATAATTGACGCTATCCTCAATTGGCTAGTGTTTCATAAAACCATAAAATCGGTGCCATAAATCTCAGAGATATCACCGTGTCGATGGATTAACGAACCAGAAATTGTTGTTTAAAAACTGTTAACACCCAAATGTTTTGTTCGGCTGCTTCTCATCTGTTGAAGCAAACAAAGACGGCCGTCGTTTGTGATCACAACTTCGGCACACTAAAACGACACTTATTACTAAACTAAAAAGGCTCAAAATCGAGTGACATTACCAAACTACCCGCACACTCAAAGTTGTGGACATGGAGTGGAGTTGGAAAGTTTACGCCATTCTCGAACCTATTGCGGTGATGGTATGGGAACAGTAAACAATGTGATAAACAGTGGTAGATGCCACATGGTTGTCTAGTTAACATAATATATGAAGAGGATTGTTTAAAACACACAGACAGACATTAAGTGGCGGAATCGGGTATGGATGGATGTGTTGATTAGGAACTTCCTTCTGCGCTGTTTTATAGCTGTTTAAAGACGTGGCGAAATATCGCACGATGTGTTATTTTTGTGATGTGGTGAAGGATAAAGGCCGTATTTCTTTAGTCTATCGTTTTAAGTAGGTTTGGATGTGTATTGGAGTGACAAATAGGTAAGGAATAATGATCTTGTCGAAGTTATAGTTATTCCCGGACTTCATAAATTATGTCTTTGAATGGTTTATGAGAAAACATATTTTAGATACTGACATATGTTTGGCAGATCATGAGTGATGAGGCTCCACTTCAGTTTTAAAATGTACCATTTGTTCAAGGTACATAGACATAACATTTTTTTTACTTAGTTAAAGCAGCAAAGGACTCAGAACGGACTATACACTATTTCATATATCTAAATATATATTTATATATGTACACGAATCGAACCTTGGAAAGATACGTCTATTGCGCAAAATCTGTGCCACCTGTGTTTTCATGTAATTGCACTTAGATATAATGGATAACAAACTAATATCAGAAATATTGTTTCATTATTAATTAATTTATTCATAAGATTGTTACTTTATAGAAATTTAATAGTCATTGGTTACCCATAAGCGAAGTCATAATGACCACAGTCAGCAACAAGTGCCAATGATAAAATAATAAACAAATAAATACCAAGCAATGATATAACATTATGGTAATTTAATATATATTATTTATCTACAGTCATTAAAAGTGATGTCTTGATGCGTACTTCTGCCTAAGATGCCGATAAAAAGTATCGATGAAACTAAAATATCGGTATCGGTAGTGGACACATCATATTTAATTTTTTTTTATATAATATTCATTTCGTACCAATTAATGTAAACTGAAATTTAACAAAATATATATTATATAGATAAATGTAATGTAATAAAAAAGTAACAGTAATAAAACAAACTAATATAGCCGATTCGGATGTATCGGTAAACCGAAAAACCGATTTATCGTGGATATACCCGCCTCGATATACTTATCAGAGCATCCCTAGCAATAACCAAAATGTAATAACCAAGAGAATAGTCAGCAACTGACGAAAATACAATCAACGATACATAAATACTAAACAATGATCGCAATGGACCCTAACGACGTATTGATGTACAGTGAACTCTCAAGCTCTAAATAAAAGATGGACTTAGCCTCAGGTTTCACTGCGATCGATATGCTAAGAAGCTGGAAATAACGTACTATAAGGTTTTTGGCTTTAATTTACATTATCTTAGATTAATACAACTAAGTCTTGCGAACTGTAGGTAACACACATTTTTTATTGTATAAAGGTAGCAAAGCATGCGGTCCACTTGGAGGTAAGTGGTCACTGCCGCGCATGGACGTCAGTAATCATCTCCAAGTACGATATAATCATATCTAAGTTTGATCACAGATGCGTTGTTACTCCTGACGACTAAGACATTGAGGCAACCATGCCTCTCCAAACCGAAAGACATGAATTGCTTCACGGTGGATTATGAGGGTGGCGGTGGTCCCGGTTGAATTAAACGAGTTCTACCACCTGTTAAAACTAATATTACGATTACAACATCACCTAGCACTAAGTTATTTAATTACAGTAAAGGTACTTGGTACAATCATATAAGAGGTAAAGACCACCTTAAGATAACTGCATGCTCGTTTGTTACATTTAAAACACACTTGTCGTAAAAACAGGACGAACTTGCACTAGAAACCATCGCATTCTGTCTTCTACATGGTATCCTAATGCAGCATTAATTTCGGTCCTTCTTCGAGTCCTTCAAGGAATTGTAGTCTAGTCGCTTCCATTCTTAAGCTCTTAAAAGACTACGTTAGTCTTTTGCAGTCAAACAAGTACTTTACAAGCTTAAAACGTAAATAATGAAGATAGATCGGGTAATCAAATGTATTCCATAACACATTAAACTTAGTTTCGAACTAGAATGAACTGGTAATATAAATGAAAGCTGAGTATCCAGGGTTAAACATTTTCAGGAGTATGACATTGCTGTGGTTAGCAATATTTTAGTTTGTAACTCAAAGTTTTTTCGTAATTTTTGGTCGTAATGTAGGAGTTAATGTTAGCATAAAGGCAAGAATACATATTTATGTACGCACGGACACACACAGACACACACACACATACACATCGTTATGGGACGCAGAGGGTTTGGGGTTCAACTCGGACCAGACAGACATTGGAATGATGAATTTAAATTTAAGCCTAGACCAATCATCGATGTACGCTTTCTGTGTGTGTTTATGTCATCCATGATCCTTTGAATCGTAATGTAGGGTATGAGTGTAGGTGTTATTAGAATCTAAGTCCATACTGAGTCCGATTCTTCAAACTATTCTATTAAGTATTAAGATAAAAATTGAAACACAATAGAAATTGACTTTTGATTTGCCATTCTCAAATTTAAATTCCATAACCCACCATTTGTTAACCCGAACAGCAGAACCTCAACTTCCTAAAGAACGGCCTGCTCGGCTTGTAATACAGATGGGGTATAAATCTTTAATTATCAAGATTGAATGTAATTCGCGAAGCAACGAATAACTAGATTCAGATAAAATACTTATGCAAATTGAGTCTAGTCCGGCAACAGTGCAGTGAAACACCAAGGGGAAGGATTAGGGTTGAGCATACAAGACTTAATGTCGGCGAAAACCATCAAGATACAGGGCTGCCACAAAGCCACAGCATGATAGATGTTTTGACGCCACCACCGAAGAAGTTATAATAATATGCAAACAACGAGAGATTCGAAAATATCCTAGCAGAAATAGGAGCTGAACAAACAATATTTAAATGAATAGATAAAAACAAAAGTATCGAAAACCAATTTCAGAAGGTACACTCCAGACCGTAGCCGAGAGAGCTCACCTGACAATCTAAATAAACAAAAACAAAATTTCAATTTGAAAGACTTAACCAACCCTCCGCGTGCCCGGGCCTGAACGGGTCTCAACGTAAATCCCACTTTGATCGACTTCCCAAGTCCCGTTCAAGTGATTCCCTTTAGTTTCGTAGGTTTAGGCATTCCGGACGCATATTTCGTCCGTCCTCGCTTTACAAAACATCCACTAGTTTCTTTTTTATCTCCACTGCTGAATATCGGAGGCATAGTCACTCAAAACGTCGAAAAAGTTACAGTCGGCTGGTAAAAATTGGTTCGCCCGAAAAGCTATCAAACTAGCAATTTATGTTGTCGCAAGGTCTAAATTTACTCCTTTCAGCCAGCTAAATTCGTCCCAAATCAGGAAACGGGTAGCATAAAAAAGATACCCCACAGGTAGTGGAAATCAGGACGGCTGTTAAACTTAATACGTGCCACATATCGATAACTGAACCATGAAAAGAGTGAAATGACTCATAAAAACAACGTTGCTTGCGTTGCGGCATAAAAATCCCCTCGTATTGGATATCGCAAGAATAAAAGAGTATCTCGTAAAAACGTTAGGTTTCATAAAAATAATTAACGGCCCAAAATTCGAAGGATTACTTTTGGATATGACGTCAATCGCAGATTCATTAAGCGCATGGATAACAGACATATTCAATTATTTTTTGCGGAAAACAAATTTCCAACGGTATGTCAGTCAGAACTGATAGTTAAAATGAATTTTGGTTATATTCAAGTAACATCGTGTACATGAATAGAATACCATTTTTGATAAAAGTGTAATAACTTTATGGAGTTTACAACAACAATTCAAACGTAGATTGAAATGATGTTACATCAGCATTAAGTAAATCACCATTAGCATCAATTTATTAAAGTGATCTTCAGGCACACGCACGATCTATTCAAAACACCTTCACTCGTTCGTGTTCATTACATATCCATTAACAAAAAATGGTTGCTCAACGTGAAGTTGTATTTAAAAGATGGCCAACCTTTAACCTGCCGTTTTGTGGGCGTTTCTGTCTGCCATTGTGATACTTCTGAGCCATTCCAAGTGTCAAATTAATGATCCGAATCAGTGATGTTGTGGCCTCTTTTTATCGGTTCCTCCCCCCTGGTTATATTTAAGCATGGTTTAATTTGCAAACGCCTTTTATAACCTCAGGCATTAATTATATAAAAATATTTAGTGCAGATGTTTCTGATGATACTCAATATGCAAAGTTTATGACATCATTCTAATTTGAATTTAGATTTGAATGTTTAAAACTGATGAATGGTTTTGAAATAAATTTGACTGCAGATGCTGTTCAATGTAAAGATGTTCTTAAAAGTGAAACTTTAACAACCCAAAAAATAATGACAATTGCGTTTCATTATTTCGATCTACATCGTTCTTGAAGCAAAACAACAAAACATTTCTTAAACAAGATTTCACAGAAAAACTAAGCAAAAATGGAAAACAACTGGAGCTTGCGAATGTTTCAACCGCAGTTCAATCTGCAACAATGTTAGCCCGCTTCTCTCTCTCACTTGGTGCCAACTCCGTGAAGATTATGCAATAGATGGCTGGGAGATAATCTAATCGTTACAATAGCTCTTGAACTTTTGCATGAGGGCGTACGTCTGGTTCAAATGTATTCAATGCATCGAATATTCCATTTCCTGTTCCAAAAGCATGTTGAGCAATCTCGTGACTAATTTTCGTAACTACGTTTAACTATGGTGTAGTAAACAAGGCTTGGTCTTTCTATTTTACTTTCTAAATAAGTTATCTTTTATACCGTTAACAAAATGGTTTCCATTACAATAAGTTTAATTTTTTTGCTTTGATTTTTGTCGACGATACGTATTAGTACTCATTTTTACAAATACATTTACTGTCTGTGTGTTTACTGTCTTTGTTCAATAATCATTTTTTTCCCGTCCTCTGGTATAGAAATTAAATTGGTGTAAGTTGATGAATTTTGTATATTAATTGACGTATTTGTTTATTTTCATTTCAATTTCGCTTTACAATCTTTTCGGTGTTATTTCCGATAATCCATTGAACCAAAAATGAAAACCTATGAAAAAGTAAATAAAAACTACACAGGTCAGATTTCGTAAACGAATCGTAAAATATGATTTAATAACTCGAAGCGTTGATCGACCTATTTATTGCTCGATCGACGAATTCGTTCGAATGTGGGGCACAATTTCCCTTGTCGCGATTCGGTTAATCCTGGCCTGAATTACGCACATGTGCTGTCGATTCACGAAATCTGGCAGCCATTGACCTGAATAAGTAGCTAATGTCATAATCATAACGTTTATAGACAACTACGCGGTGCGAGAAGAAATTGATGGGAGATAAAATGTCGGTTTGAGTCTTACCAGTACTTGTAATCATAGAACTGTCGTAACCGTTACTTAAAACTTGGACTTTGTCTACAAATGCTAATACATTTAAATTAAATATATTTCCGAAATATTCAATCTAAAAATATATATTTAATAAAATCGCAAAATATAATAAACCATACAATATAATTTTCAGTATAATTGCAACTGCCTAATCTAAGCTCTAGATTTGCCAATCATAACAAATGAAATGTATATCTCCATGACACATGGAACGTAATTCTTGTACAAGAAAACCAGCCATTTGCCAACAAATTTCGAGCGTAAAACATCATCAAATCTGATACAAAACTGGAACATTATTCAAGTCTTAATTTTAGAAACGAAACACTTTCATGTCATCCTTCTCATCGCTTGTCAGCTTTGTTCCCGGCGGGTACTTAGTATCGTTGAAAGTTACGTGACAATGGATTTCGGCAAACCAAGGACTCACTTCTTATAACTCCACAAGTTTTAACAATTCTCTACATATTGCATAATTCTGGATTAATGAAGCTGGTGGTTGTAAATGTTCATTATGTTACGAGGTGGTAATTTAACAAGGTGGTAGAACTCGTTTAGACGTTTCGACTGGGGAGGTACCACTGCTACCCTCAACATCCTCCGTGAACTATAAGTGTAGCCGGCGTGGATGCCGGCAACACTTATACACGAGGCGAACACCTTAGTCCTTAGAGGTAGCAACACATCTGTGATCAAACTTAGATATGATTTAATTGTACTTGGGGATGATTACTGATGTTCATGGGCGGCAGTGACCACTTACCATTAGGTGGACTGCATGCTCGTTTGATACCTTTATACGATAAAAAACAAATGTAGAACTTAACTAACAAGACAATCTCAGAGACGGATATAATTCAAGAAAAATATATTGTAACGCTGAAAGCTAAAATATGAAACAACAATATTATACATTTTAAAACAAGTGACTTACATACATTGTCTTGCACTGATGCCCTTATCCAAGCCATTTTAGAGAAACAAGATGAAGTGAAAAATATGTCACAGATTCCATAAAACATAAGTCATATAAACCAAAGCAAGTGTACCGTACTTGAAAAAATAGATACGACATCGAGCAACGAGCGTCGAAACTGATAACAGAAAAGAGTTAAAACCGGACCAAATTTTCGTGCTAGCATCCTCAAATCCTTAACTCAGACTACTCAACGTCAACTCCAGTACTTAGCAATTCACGTTACGCAAGACCCGCTGAAAGTTGCGACAAAGAATTTCAGGCTGTTTCTCTTTTAATTATCTTTAATGTCCAGTTACTAAACAAGCCTCGCAGTATTTCTGAAATATAAAAGTGGCTCGGTTTTCATTTCTACGATTATTACTCGTTGTTTTTTTAGTATCTTTTCGTTTACTATTTTTGTACTCGTTTCGACTTTTGTGAGTGGCCCGTTTTCACTACAAACGCTTTTACGATCTTTAATGGCATCAAGTATTTACTTTGTTTGATAATTTTAATGTTTAATTAACTTACTTGACTTTCGTTAATTATTGGGATTAAGAGATTTTAGTGTTTGAACTAATTAGTATTAAGCAACAGTCTTGGCAAAAGGTTTAGATTATACACGCTAAAAATGTTCAGAAGTTTTTAAGAGCCTTTTATGTCCTTTACTTACTGTTCGAGAAAAAATATGGAGTATTGAACCAAATATAAAGTAAGTAAAGAAAATGCACTCAGACGAAGTACCGAGCAAAGCTATACTTGTTTTACGTTGTTCTTGAACCATACTTCGTTGAACTTTTAAACGGCTTTATATAACCGAGCATCCTAAGTATTGGAGAAAAGCCGACAGGCGTTGACGTGAAAGTGTTGCTAAATCAGGACTCGAATAAGTACCGTAACATTTCGTAACGCATCTCACGAGGACGCGAAGTTACTCCATTTTGAGTCTTAAGTTTTGGAAATAAAGACCACACGTAATGACTTCGTGAAATGAAACAGTACCTAATGTTCGGTCGTGATGAGTGTTGCGAATTGTTACATGACAAGATAATGTAATGCTGATGTGAATTTCGCTTTAATTTTTAAAGTTTGGCACGATTTTGGTCAAAGGAATTGCAAATCGGGTTTTATTTTCAATAACTTTGAAAGGGTAATCAAAGTTAGAGTAAGATGAATCACTATACTATCGACAAATATGAATATAATATTTTACTCACACACTTTGATACTTTGTTTTCATAAAGTAATCACATTACAATGTATTATCGATATAAAATATTTCTATTCATTTCTCAGGAGATAAAACTAACAGATGAAGATAAATCTCAATTTGCTACTAAGAGAGAAGTACTTAAAATTAAAAACAGAATCTAAATCCTACAATATACTCATATGATTGTAGAAATTGTTGAACGATACGAAAAATTAAAAGCATTCCTTCGCATAGACAACGTATTATCAACTTCAACGGCTTATCTGCAAGACAAACCAGCTTTTAGCGTGAAAAGTTCTCACTAGCGTTATCAAATCAGATTGTTTACAATACCAGCAATGCCACAAGGGAACGCCAACCATTCCTTAGACCAGTACTGACCATACGGCAATTTATTATCAAGATAAGATATATTTTAAGTAACCTATTCGATTTCACATTTGGCTTATCTCTTACGTCGGCGCATCCACTTTGTATGCGCTCGCGCAGAAATGCGAAAGTAGATTTACGACCTCTCCTAAAAGCTGTGTAAATTGCCCATTGTGATCTCTTTCGCGCGTATGGGGGTCTTTTAAGAGAGAAAAGGATGCGATTGAATGCCGATTCACTAGGAACTTTCGGGGAAGTCCAATCGATTTGTTACGATGCTGACAGTTTGGAGCTAAATGGTTGAATTAGGGATTTTTTGAATAAACTAGAGTAAAATATTTCTTATGGCCAATGAAGTTGGCAGATTTGAGAGCAACTTCATGTTGCTTTTTTCATGGGAATATATTTTTTGGTGAATAGATATTTTGAAAGCACATCGCAAGTGACGCAGCGACAACGTGCAAGTCTGACACGCGGAGGATCCCGGGTTCGATTCCTGGCTACACAGAAAAAATTATAATTTGGATATTTGTTTACTCTAATCATGTGTGCCCATGGCACCCATAATACAGGTAATCATAATGTGGTACTATGAGTATTGAATGGGTTATTTATTTCTTTGTTATTATGAAGAAGAACACTTTGTTTGTATTATTAGGTGGTTGACAAATGTTACAGGACTAAGTTAAAAAGCCAATGACACTGTGGTTTAACAAGATGCCTGCTATATGTATTAGCGGGTTTGATGCTGAGCTATGAGCATGGTCAACGATTATTTTAATAATACTTAATACAGTTTTAAATAAAGTGCTATGAGTAAGCATGTCAAAGACATTAAATTGATTACATAATCAAAGAAAACTAACGTAAGGAAGCCCAAGACGTTAATCATTGTAAAAATTGCAAACATACAACAGCCATTGAATTTTGAACTCTATGCTCATACTATTAGAATTAAAAATACATGAGCCATAGCTCCGATAACATAGTTGACTCATCTCTATAACACGTGTTCTTCATGCAAAGCTTTGATTGAGAATTGTGAGTAATGTAACACATGATTTTATTAAAAAATATTGTGTAATGTCATGTGTCTGTTATCATTTTGGTTACGATAAAGGACTTGGCACTCAAGTGTTTTCGTCGACTCTTATAAGACTTGATGTAGCCTTTTTTGTGTTTCGGTTGCAGGTTACGGCTATCAATACACTCATACACCGGAGAAGTAAGATGCATGTTGTATAATGTGACGGATCACAGCTTTTCGACCGAAACTATTGGAAATGGGTGAGAAGGTGGCCATGTTTATAAATATATGGCCATATAATGTACATCTGCCTATTTTTTCAACACGGTCTGTATGTTTTGTTCATTTCGCATACATTATTTTTGTTGATCATCATCAATGGTTAAATGATGATTAAATACTCCCTTTATATAGCGTTAATTTAGTAATGTTAATGGATAATGGATTAACATTGATTTATTTGCAATAAATTAATAAAACAGTACCCACTGTAACGCATTATTTAAGCAATCATAACCAACCACTCATTTCAAGGCACAATATATATTGTCTAGATTCTAACCCGTAAATGAGAAAATGCTTCATCCCAGCATTACATAATACATTCTACCAATTTGTGCAGTGAACTTGAGTGCTCCGTTCATTGTGATGCAAATATCTAGACTAAGTATTTTAATCACACTATGTACACTCGGAACTTCCTCCCTCAATCTATATATGTATAAATAAAGTAGTGTAGTGGTAAGATATGTATATAGATATCTGTATGTCTGTACTAGTAAAGCAGTAATGATATGCCGGCTTCTCACGATCGTAAGGCCGAGTTCAAACCCCACATATGAGATTTTTTTGTTCAAACTTACTGTATGTATTATTAATAATTCATCATTTTTTCCGAGATAGACAAATTCCTTAGAAAAATTGCATTCTTAAAATGCATCACATTTTATTGATGACTTATCAAAAATTTTCTAAACAGTACAAATACAAATTTTCTAAACAGTATCAATTGGCATTTAAGCAGCAATGGACTGTACCCAAAACTCATATCATTTAAGGAGACACAAAATAAATAATGTCGACAAACATTGATTACAGTACTAACCCTAAAATGTTTACCCTTCACCCAAAGCTTCAGATGCAATGATTCACTCTCAACCCTAAAGTTTCGACAGCCAACTGATAATTGATAACAGAACAATACTAAGTGTCTGGAACAAACATTCTTAT